>JAPDEQ010000046.1:0-241624 GCA_027569205.1 Aspergillus kassunensis
TGTATTTTAGTATTTTTAGTATTTACTACTATATCTATATATATAAAGACTTTTCCTATTTAAAAAAAGGTTATATATCATCTTTATAGACTTATAAACCTACCCTTGAAGTTTTATCTATTTATATCAATTTATTGTTGAGATATCTGACTTTAAAAAATGGCTGTTTAATATGCAATACAGGGTGGGCGGGTCGTATGGGATGGGCGGGTCGTATGGGAAATACGTTACCCCCGATGGATTGGCTTTCGAGGCTCAGTTTTATTATTGATCCTTGAGTGTAATAGACTAGTATGTCTGTGTGAGGTAAACAAGATTGCATAGCATCCTAGTTGTTCACTTTAGCGCTTAAGCCCCCCTTCTAAAGCCACGGGGTGAAAACACGTCGTGGGTGTGTATCCTAATGGCTGCCTTAATTGAGTCGCTCAAGGTTGATTACAAGCCTAATAGAACAGCTTCCCCCTGCTATTAGTATGTTATAAAAGCAAAGACTGTTTAGGGCGCTTGGCTCCTGTACTCTTTAACAAAGCCAGCTTTTTTAGAACAGGAAGCAGAAAGCGACAAATCACAGATTGGTTATGAGAGCAAGGTATGATACAGACGGACTCGAAATGTTATTCTATGTTTAGGACAGATGGGCTTTAATAATATCATGGCTTTGATCCTCGATGTCATAGATAACGAATTCCCTTGGGTGGGACTTATGATGATAACACCTGGTTGTGGAATCCGGGAATGGGCAAAGAATATCTCTATTGATTATCGAGGAGACATTCGCATCGCACATAAGGGTCTTTCGAATATACTCCACGTGACCATGAATACTTGTGGGCGAAAAGTAACAGTATCATCTAGCTTGTGTAACCTAAGGTACATTGATTACGTATTCTTTTATTCCACGTCCTAGACTTAATCATAACCTGTAATCAAGTTTCGTCAGTACTACCATTTGAGAATGAGTGATCGGTTAGAGCTCTTGACCAAAAATGACGCGCCACCGCCGCTTGCTGACAAGCCAAAGCTTAATCCCTCGATAGGGACCTTTTTGACAAGATTGCGGGTCCTACGCCACTGCCGATTAAGTGTGCTGTTTCCTCAGTTTGACGACTAGATATATTACACTTCGGCGTGTATGAGGTCGTAAGGTGCCTGCAACGACGCGTTGAATAGCAGTGATGAGAGTAGAGGTTGGCTCGACATTCTTGCAACGTCGACCTTGCCATGGAGATCATGACTTACTTATGTCTAACTGTCATATGGTGACAGTCAGAGTCTCCATACACGCCACTGTTGAACCTACACTTGTGGCGTGACGTATCCTACAGTTTTTAATAATTGGATTTTGAGTTTATGATTAGCATTTTAAATACTTGGAGGTCCGGTTATAAAACCCCCAAACTTCCCTTGGAGAGAGGAGGTCACCAAACCAGCTCGGTTCAATTCATCATCTTCAGTTTTATCGCAAGTACTCCATAATTTAACAACATGAACCCATGGAAACCCGCAAAGACCGTGGAGGAACGCCGTGCCAAAATGCACGACCTGATTTACGGCTCTTTGGGTAAACATAATTTGACCAAAGGCGCCGTGGCAGAGAATCTACTCTTTGGAGTCATGCTCCATGCCTCTCGTCGCCAGGCTCAAAGTAAGGCCCTGAGTGCCTTTGAGAGTCAGGTGTGCAAGACCTTCCGAGCCGTTGTTCAAAGCGACGATGAGGCTGCGGAGTATAGCAAACTAAAGTCTAAAGGCCAACAGGCTGAATAGGAAGGAAGCGGATGACCCGATACTATAATATGTAACGTGGGGAGAGATGAAGTCAATCACGTTAAGCGGATGACCCGGTACTTATGATGTAACGTGGGTGAGATGAAGTCAATGACTTTTTATCACTTCGAAGTATAAATTGGATACTCAAAAGAGAGCGGTTCCTTCAATTAACAGTCAAGTGTCCCCAGATACTGAAAACCATACTTATCATTTATCTAACGGCCACTGTTACCTTTTCCTTTATTTTCTTTCCTCTCTATATATAGATATATATACAATGGCCCTCCCATACCCCGAGGGCGAATGCTTCTTCAAGCGCAGCGCTCTCAAGTCCGAGAGCAGCGACCGCTTCAACGCCGAGGACCCGGCCCATTTCTACAGCACGATGATCGTGGAAATGGTGTGGAACAAGGAAGCGCACCACGGGTCCAAGGAAGCCAATTCGCCGAAAGGTCACCCTCATAAGCGTTCCGACTATGCAATTGTCAACGCAAGCGGTTGGAGAACGGACTACGGCAATTGGGCCTGGTGTCCATTCACGTATGGGAATGCTAAGTACCCTGCGAGGCGCGTGCAGCATGAGCTTTGCACTTCTGGGAACCGCTTCTGCAAGAGGGAGCGAGGGGATGCTGCGGAGGTATGCTGAATATACGTAATCTTGAAGGGAATTGGTCTCTTTTAACATTGTCCGTGTGCTGCAGGCGTGGTTCATGTTCGTCCCCATGCCCACCAGGCAGGAGCAGTGGGTTTGGATGGATGTAGGTCTTTTTGTCCTTCCGGTGTATTTTTTTTTTTTTGCTTCCTTATGTGGGGTTTCTCACTAATCCTGTCCTTTCTCAGCGTCTGACCTGCGTCCGTGCAATTTATATCCCTGCAGCGTACAAGTCCGGCAAGAAATACCCCGACTTGTGCACTTACATCCATGTCAACTTCACTCAGATGGAGACCATCGAGATCGATCACCAAAAGCCTTCCTCTAAAGGCAGCAATGTATCCACCGGTCTCAGAAAGCTCAAATGTACCAGCGAATGGGGCCTCGACGTTGACGGCAAGACGGCTCTCGGTATCAACCCTGCAAGACTTATCACGGCCCTCGTCATCCCACGCGATTCTCGCAAGGTAGACACATTCAGCTCGAAGAGTATCGTCCTAATGGATTCCGACGATATCCCCAATGCCATCTTAGAGCAGGAATTCGACGATAATTGTATGGCAGATTGGGCCGTCGTCGTGAGCGAGAACCAGGGGCTCAATATCAAGTGGGGAGAGGCAGACACGGACACCCCCTGGTTTCTGGAATATCTCAAGAATTCCGTCACCTATGCCCTTGGATATGTGCCGATCGTCGGCCCCTTTCTCGCCGTTGGATGGAACATGCTCATCTCTGGAATCATCGGTGGCGACGAGGGCTTCCTCGACTCACTCCGGGAAAACTTTCCTTCCGTGCAGCTGCTCGAAGGGTTTGTCGAGGAGATCAAGAAGGTCTCCGCGGAGGCAGAGCCAATGCTTAAGGATGGCGTTTCCCTGCAGAAGAAGGAGAAAGAGCAGGAGTATGTCGTTTTCGATACCAAGACATTGGATGCAGCCAAGGCCAAGGCAAAGAACAAAAAGACCAGCAACGCCACCGCCAAACAGTCCACGTTCCACAACTTCAGTCCTAGTCTTCTGATGCGGCTGGCGTTGAACAACCGTAATGCACTTTTGGAGTTGCTGAACGAGGCGAAGCCACAGTTGGACTACTACGAGGCATTGGACGACGACGACGAGGTTTTGCAGACACGCAAACCAAAAACACTGATCCTGGGCCTACCGATAGGCGACTCTGACGAAATTGCAGACTTGCTGTACCGCCTGAGCCAGCGAGGGGAGGTGAAGTTTTCCGAAGAATGGAAAATGGGAAAGGTCAAGCAGAATATCTATGGCGGCGACCAATACTATATGAAAAGAACAGCGGCGAAGTATCTTAAGTAGAAAAAATAAGCCCACGGGAACGTGGATGGAAGGCCGGTGGGGAGGCAGGTCAGGTTGTGTTGGTCAACTGTTGTGGCTGCAGATCAGCCAGCTAGACAATCGGACTTTGTATGGCGCATGATTTCGCGTTGGGCCGGGCCCATAAGCCCTCGTATTGTCATACTGGATATCCCTCTGGAACACAGCACCGGTCGAGGGACGTGGTAAGAACGAAATTTCGTAGAGTTGAATGGCACAAGCCTAACGGCAAAGATGCGCGCGTCCTCACACTAATGACTGCAGTTGCGAACTTATTCTTCGAGCAATACGTCAGCGGCCCCGATCCTTTAACAGGCGAAGCCGCCGGAATCGCAGGCTTCGAGACAATCCTCGACCAACTCTCGCAGGAAAAATCGAAGCAAGAATCATCGGCACTTACCAAGAAGCAGGGCCAGAAGCAAGTGCAGAGAAGACCCAATCCAGAACTCAGCATCGCCCGCAATTGGTCTCACACGCACAACATCGACACGCTGCACCTCCTCGCCTTCCTCAAGACAAGACTCTTTGAGGAAGAGCCGGCCATCTTATACAACTATTTCGGAATGCACAAGCGCGCCGTCCAGTTACTTCGCCTGATCCGCGACAAGGAGCACCATGAATTCGTGCAGTATTTGACCGCGGAATACATGCCCGATGACTCGTTCATCTCGAACATCGTCATCCTCATCCGCCACGTTGCGCACGGATCCGCGCAGAATGCACGGGCCGTGGGACTTGGGTCTCGCGCGGGCAATGAGATATGTAGTCGGATTGTCGTGAGTGCTGCTGATGTGATGCGGGGGTATCTGGCCAAGAATAGGGCGGTGGCGTGTAAGGAGCTGCGGATGTTTTGCAAGAATAAGAAGCCAATAGTCCAGGATGGCGGAGATGATGGTCAGGGCAAGGCGGACGCCGACCAACTATTATATTCGTGGCTTAGTCTGGAGGATATTCTTGGTCCTAAGGGTGTTGCCTCGCTGCAGACCGGGATTCCCATCGGGTGAGCTAAGACCTAATGGAGCCTGATGCCAGGCGACTTGTTACTGTCTTATTAGAATGAGAGTTAGTGGCAGGTCAATCACTCTGGAGCCTGAATCTAGAGATCTTTAGTAGCAATCGCCTCATTCGCTTCTGGCTGGCCAACTTGCTAAGGTGGAAAAGTATGAATATCGTGACTGGGGGCGGGGCACACACAGGAATAATGGTGTGAAGCCTTGCATCTCTTTTGTATTGATGTTAACTTGACCTGTGGCTTTCAGGGTCTTGGTGATCTGTTCATATCCGTTCCATGCAGCTGCAACTAGGGGTGTCCAGACAGTGTACCTTGGTATTGACCAACTCTTCTGGGATGGAGTGAACAGAGGCTGACACTGACAGAACAGGTTGGCTTGCTCGCCCCCTGAATAGGCATCAATGCTCACCTAAGAGGCTAAGAGGCTCAGAGGCGAGCGCCCATTGAAAGGGCTGGTGGCCTATTGGTCCGTCTAAGACGCGGACTAGGCCGAGGGGAATTCCCAGCCTGTCCCAACATAATCGTTAGCTGAAAGTGGCGGCGGCAATTTCCGAGGAAATCGGTGCGACTGGCGCCAGACCTCCCACCATTTCAATGCAGAACATTTGATGACAGGAGTAGTTCTTTACCAACCCCGCTTTTTGCTTGAATGGCTTTCTAAGGCTTCAAGAATAACACCCTTTTTTTTGCCCTTTTCCTTTTCTCTCAAACGCTGGGCTTCTCTGAAATCTGTTGCGTCGAACACACTGGAACCACAAGAATGAACCGCAAGAACACTCACATGGTCGCCTGGCGCTCAGTTTAGCTAACTTAATCGCCATACCTCACAACGGGTGACTCATTGGTCCCACCCCTGTCAGGGTCAAAGCTATCGCCCACTTTATTGAATTATAGTACCCTGGCATAAAGATTAGAGAATCAGGGTGTCTAGGAATATAGAGATTAGCTATATAAGGCTCAAAGACACGGACTAACCACTGATCCATGGTACTTAGGGTCGATTCGTGATGAGCTTGTCAGTCAGCTTATTCATGGTCCTTACTGTGATAAAAGGCGTTGCATTGACCCCATATGTGTCGGTCAACAGTATGCTCCCTGATAAATGGCCAGAATCTATGATCTACCCGCGGTTTAACAAGTCTAGGTGGTGCAATGGGAGCCGTTCTTAGCGCCCCGCTTGCCGTCTTGTAGAATACTAGGATACTCTTAATCTACATAGAGATTGGTATATTATTATTATATAAGGAAGGTGAATAACCCCCCTCCTCTGCAATCCTCACGCGTATTCTAGTCATAATCTGATTACTCGTTCTCAATTTCGCCAATGACAAAGCCCCAGTCCGAAAGCCCCAGAAGCAGGTCGATGCCCTCCCAAAGCTAAACGATCACACATTAATCTTCTTGATACTACTATTCATAAGTCTCTTCGACTGCATCCTCTCATCCCGTGTGGTCTCCAGAGGCTACCTCGCCAGAAGGAATCAATGTCGGTGAGGTTTACATACCCGGAAACACCATCGTGCAAGCACCCTTGTATACAATATTTTGAAGTATTCCCATACCCCAGATAGATTAGGACTAGATAATCTCCTTATGCATGTCTATTCCTCCCAGATCCACGAGCATCCAAGTGTCCGCTTGAATTCATCCACGAGTGCTGGACTAGAAATCGCTTTTCTGTGGATGGGGGCCGCGCGGATGGTTGTTCTCCCGCTCGAGGTTGCTGGGGAAATTGTCCTGTTGATTACGGCTGGACTGGCGCATCCGAGTTTCATTGTTAGTAGTGTTATTGACGTTGAGGATGCGCCGGAGTTTTATAGACGGTTTAATGAGTATATGGAGAAGGTTGTCATTCAAGCCATACAGCCTAATTGGAATCTGGATAACATGGCCTTGGTTAATATCGCGAAAGGAATCAATCACGGGCACTTATGAATGCTTCCACATGGGAGGCGAGTTCTATATCATGATATGACGATGATATACAGAGTGTACAAGATATATCCAATCTCCTTTGCTTCTGGCTGTTAGGGGATCGACATCACGCTCTGATTGGTCACATCTAGGTCACTCTTGATTCCTATGATGTAGTCCTCTTGAGGTCTACAAATACCACTTACTACATATTAAACATTTTCTTCTTTCAATTAGCACTCTCAAACTCTCAATTTAACACCATAAACAATGTCATATTCTACCGATATGTCCCAAATCTCGACCTGGCCCGTTCCAGACCACAGAAAAAACCCTCTCGATCTCGAGAAAGAACAGTCTCCTCCCAAGTCACCAGATCCAGATCCAGATTCAGACGCAGATCTCGCCGACGACGGAATCACATACCCAGAAGGCGGCCGCGACGCTTGGCTCGTGGTCCTAGGCGCATGGTGCGGTCTAACCGCATCACTAGGAATCTACAACACAACCGGCGTCTTCGAAGCCGTAATCTCCAAGGTCCTCTTACCAGAGGAGCCCCCATCAACAACCGGCTGGATATTTTCCGTCTACGGATTTATAACCTGGATATGTGGCGTGCAGGTTGGCCCGACTTTCGACGCCATGGGGCCGAGAGGACTCATGATTGCTGGGAGTGTCTGCACGCTTGCTGGTGTTTTCGCGCTTAGTTTTTGCACTGGTAACCCCCCCTCCGTATGCCAAAGGCAAATCAAAGCTAATAGAGAAAGAATACTACCAAATCTTCCTCTCGTTCTCAATCCTAACAGCCCTCGGCTCCTCCCTCCTCCTAACCCCGTCAATGGGCTGCGTCGCGCACTGGTTCCTGAACCGCCGCGGGCTTGCCAGCGGGATCGCATTCACAGGAGGCGGCTTCGGCGGCGTTCTATTCCCGCTAATGATCCAGTCGCTTCTCCCGCGCGTAGGCTGGGGCTGGTCAATCCGGATCCTAGGATTCGTGCTGCTAACCCTCTGCACGACAAGCATACTGCTGTGTAAAAGCCGAGTCCCGCCGCGGAAAGGAACGCAGACGACCTGGCGCGATACACTCCCGGACCCCCGCGTCTTCAGGGACGGCAACGGGGTTATGGCCGCTACGACGGCGGGGGTCCTCTTCACGGACCTGGCGTATTTTATTCCGATTGCGTATACGCCGAGTTATTATCTTGATCGGCGGGGTCTGGAGCGTGCTCAGGGGGCGCTGACGGGTGAGGGTGGAGCGGCGCTGGCGTACCAGCTTCTTGCTGTTTTGAATGCGTCGTCGTGTGTTGGGCGGTATGTGGCCGGGGACCTGGCGGATCGGTTCGGGCGGTATAATACGATGATTGTCTCTCTGTTCTTGTGTACGATATCGGTATGCTGTTTCTGGCTCCCGGATATTCTTGTCCCCGGTTTGGACAACGAGGCATTACTCATTGTGTTCATCGTGTTGTTCGGTTTCTGCAGCGGGTCGAATGTGAGTCTGACGCCTATCTGCCTTGGGCAGCTTTGCGGAACGCAGGAGTATGGCCGGTATTATGCGAGTTGCTTTACCGTTGTTGCGTTTGGGGTTTTGGCGAGTATCCCTATTGCTGGGGGGCTTCTGGATGCGGTGGGGGGTACGGGGAAGGGGAGGTATTGGGGGGCGGCTGTTTTCGCGGGGCTTAGCTATGTTGTTGCCTTTTTGGCGTTTTTGTGGGTTAGAGTCAGGGTGAAGGGGTGGGATTGGAGGGTTAGGTGGTAGCTTTGCCAGTCTGATTTCAGGTCTGTCTACGTAATACAACCTTAGGAATACATAGAATTGCCTCGAGACCATGGACGTAATTCAATACCTTAGCTAGGACATCAAAAGCCGATCAAGTCGCTTTCGGCGGAGACAGATCTGACAGGCTGATCCTTGGAGATCACTTTCACGTTGACCCGTGGCCGAGTTTCTTCATTGCTTCCCTGAAGGCATGTATCTGGGTTTGTACTTCTTCGTCCTCAACCACAAGATTTGCTTGGACGTGCCGTAACACGAGGATATTCTTCCGATGTACGAACTCACGAGCGACCTCAATCCGCTTGTCCATTTCCTCGTTCGAAGAACAGTTCATCACGAGTGCGAGTGCAAGATATGCAATCGGCTTGCGGAAGCACGGCGGAAAGTATGGGTCATCTATGAGCTTGAGACGGGAATGTGCAACAAGACCAAAGGCATAACTGAATTTGCGCTTGGTATCCAGGTCCAAAGCACGCTCGCCTTCCTCGGTGCTGTATTCCAGACAGCTGGGGAATGTGATTCCCATTGCGTCGACCAGATCGTCAGCGTCGTGCATCTGTGAAAGGCGACTTTTCAGCCTTTCTAAAGTACGACGGAATGTCATGTCCCCAGGGGCATAGCGGAGCTTCCCTGCCCTAAATCTGTTGATATGGCTCTGTAGGCTAAGATTTCCCACCCAAGCGTGATGTCCAGGCTGGGCGTCAAGATACTGGGTCGCCCGCATTTCAAACTCGTGGTGGACGGACGCGACTCTCCTGGAAGACTGAACTGATTCGCCGGCGTCAGAGGCCTCCATGGGAGGGATTGTCCGAAGTTCCTCCCACCTATCGTGGTAACGCACCAAAGGCAGGCCTATGCGCTTTGCCCAGTGGGTTTCCCACTCGTCATCCTGGGCTGAGAAGGAGATATTCTTCTGGTCAATAAACCGGTCTAGACTAACCGCCTTGTCGTAGATGGCTGCAGAAAGTTCACCGTCCGTTGGGTCCTCGAAAGTGTCGTCTTCGGCATCTTCCATTCGTTCGACCTCGATCATGGTCTGAAGAATAGCACTGGCAACCGATGAGCCGCAGGCCCGGCCGACACTTTTGCTTAAAGACCATGACCGAGTCCGGCCCTCGGGGCCTGACGCGGCACTTCCAGTGAGATTGAGATGGGTGCGGTGGTTGACGCTCGGCAGCACCAGCCAGCTGCCAGAATAGCAAGATGTCATGAAAAGGGTTATTTTGAGATAATCCCGTGGGAGCATCCGCTTAAGTGCTTCCATCGACAGTGGGTTCCCTCCTAAAAGAATTTTGCCGGTCCCGGTTATACCATGGGCGAAGATTAGGATCAAGAGGGTCTCAGATCTTTCCTCTGCTATCCGAGCTTGCTCTTGTACCGTCTTCATAAATCTCTCCAGCAGTATATTGCTCGGAACGACGCTGACGTTCCCCGCAGCATTTATACCGGGCAGGCGGGTCTGGTCCAGAACTATCTTGCTGCCGTGGGAAAATTCTGTATACTTCCTCACCAAACCTTCCGGTGATTCCGCTGTTAACCATATCTGGCTGGCGCTGTGCGTAGCTAAGCAAATTAGTCCTTTCCGTGGTGCAGAGAAGCTGTCAGGAGTATCACTTACCAACCGGATGGAGTAAATGGTGAAACAAGTAAAAATCGCTGAAAAAAGGACCGTCCTCTGCGGGGGAGGCAGATTCAGGTTGGATCCCACAAACTGCAACAATCCTGTTTCTGTAGGGAATGTCTGGCAGTCGCGAGGTGGTGAATGCCAGGTCGGTATAGGGGACCAATGCACCAGTTGGTCTATCAACGGGAGAGCTCATTGTGGACAACGTTCTTTTGATATGGTGAGGTCAAGTGTAGAGTAGGAAACTAAGAGGAAGGAAAAAAGAGGAAGTTGGAAGTTAGAAGAGATCAGAAAAAGAGTAACACATTTAATCCAGTATGTTATCAGCTGAAAATTCACCTAATGACTCACTGTGAATAAACTCCCTCAGGTCCATGGCACTCCAAAAGTAACATGAGTCAAGTCTGAAATTCTAAATGCAACAAAAGTTATAATAAAAAGAGCTGCTCTGATAGCTTGGTGAATGGTGTGTTCTGATCTGATATTCGGGAAGAGTGCTATTATCCGAATAGACCATAGACAAAGTCATTTGTTACGGGCTGTTAGTCGTCCGTAGTCTAGATAAGGGACTATTTCCAAGAAAAGCTTTCGTTCCGTTCCTGCTCAGTCCAATCCTGGTGGCCCCGGGGAACCCAAAAGTATCTCGACCTTGTTGAAAGCATAACCAAAACCATAACAAATGCTTATCTTCGGTAACCTGGGCCGAGTAAACTCAACTGAACTTACTCAATATACCCCGCTTGATACCCCCCTTGATGCCCCATCAGCCCATCCCACGAACCGTATACTGTTCAATCATGACCGAAGTACTCGGGTGAATACGGAGTCATAAGGCCCATGAAGTTCATCCGGTGACGAAGTTGGAGGGGCACGCACGTAGCTAATTAGAGTTCACTGGGAGATGGAGTTGAACTCCGGATGATGTCAATGAAGAGATCCGCGGATCGAGTGAAGGCTATTCTATGAGGAGAAGGAAGCCTTGTCCCCTCCTAAATTGATGCCTGAGAAGTCCGGCACTCTACATACATACATCCAGTCTGAGGCATTAGCTCTACATGCACTACTCGAGGTAGGCACGGCATGGGTCGCAGTTTCCTTTAGTTCTGAAGTGAGATTAGGAAGGAGCGATGGTTACACCTTCCTTATTATTATATCTTTGCTACTCGAGGAAAGTACGGCACGGGTCGTGGTTTCCTTCTTGTTTCGATGCTAGACTCCGTAGGAAGGCACGGTATGGATCGCAGTTTCCTTTTTTGATATTCAAATTATGAGTAGGAAGGGGCAACCGTCGTGCCTTCCTTATTCGTCTACCTAATCTTTAGGTACTACCCTACTCGAGGAAGGAAGGTACGATTTGGGTCGCGGCTGCCTTCAGCTTATATCAGTCATTACCTCCCGAATTCTGGCTTACAGCCTGCCTGACTACGGATTACAGTATCACATGCAGGTACAGATCTCGCTCAGAAAGTCTAAAGGCTCAGAATTGAGATCGTGATCTTGAGATCTTGAGATCTTGATCTTGCGCTACGTGGGATGTCTCTTGTGTAGACGATCATCTAACTATAAACAGTTATTTTTTCCAGATGTCGCACAGTATCTTAAACTATATCTGCATCTATATCTATATCTGCTCCGGAGTAAATACTTAAGAGGATGTCGATCGCGCACCGCCACAGATCTGCAATGCACGATGCGAACGGGCCATCATTCTCCTAGCTCTAGCTGTGCTATTGGCAGTATCCATAATTCCATATCCAATTCGGAATTCCATGCCGTAGATTAGCTTTCTCGTTGAGCGCGAGGATGTTCTCCCCACCTGAGCTCAGCTCACTTTTGTGATGCGTTTCATCGTGACGTTTGATCGTCCGTCATTTGCAATACGTTGAGGAAGATCATTATGATTTCAGTCTGCAGTGTAAACATAGGCATTACTTTTGTAGCATTATAGTGGTACATAGTATACATCCCATCCCAACCATTAGCCAGCCTGCTGGCCCAATGCAGAAAAGAAACCCGAATAGTAATGCAAACATCGTAACATCGTACAGTATCAATAGTAGTGGAACATAAAACCAAAGGCCCACCCAACAACAGGAATCATGAAACAATAATCGAAAGTAGTGTAGCCGTGGACGCAATCTTGATGCATAATGATTTTCTCCGTCCCATGCCACAAAAAGGAAATCTATGAGCGATTCGTGAAAGGCTAACAATAATACAAAGAATGATGATTAGAAAGTAAATAACTGCGTCATCGTATGTTGACGCGAAGTGAGACGGAAAGAACGTCAGTGGATCGATAAATGACGTCACTCCTGCGTTTTTGGTCCGTTCCAGCCGCCATGTTCAGCTCGATCGGGAAGTCTCCGCGCCGATCTGGGTTTGGTAAGCGACTCGTTTCCTCTTTGGGCTCGCCAGTGACGTCAGAGGCTGGCTCATGTCATGTCGAGTCATTCGAATCCACGAGTGGGAATCCAAAGCATCTCGTCTCATTCGTCGCTCCATGTGGAAATGTCCTCTCAAGGGTCCAGGAGAGTGACCTACTCCCTGCCTCTTCGCCTCTGTTTGCCGGGCCAGTCAACGTCCGGGTGCACCACCCGCATGTGCCGTGTCAGCGCATCATTGCGCGAGAAGGTCTTCTCTTCCGTGCACAACGAGCAGCGAACCTTTTGCTTACGGGCGTTGTGGATCGTATCTTCGTGCCGCGTAAGGTCGTAAGGCCGCGAAAAAACGGAGTTGCAGGGCTTCCCTGTCGATGGATTCTTGCGCTCACACCTGTGGGGTCCTGCCTGCGTATTGCGTGACATTCCTTCCGGGACACCCATGTGACCTCCAGGAGTGATTTGACGATGGGCCTCGCGCTTGTGTTTCTGAAGCTTGGGTGGGGTGTCAAAGCGCTGCGAACATCCGTGGTAGGTGCAGGTGTAGGTGCCGCTATCGGCCGTAGTGTCCTGGGGTCGGGTGATCTCACGCTGAATCGGAACTGCATGTTTTGACAGGGTTGGGGAAGTCAGGTTGCTAGAGTAGACATCACTTGCAGTAGAGTCGAATCGTGGCAACGAAGCAGGGAAGTCGGGTGTCTGGTGTAGATATTGCTGCGACTGTCTCCGACCCTGCTGCTGCTGCTGGTTGAATGCGAATGGGTGGGAAGTCCCAGCTTGGTTGTATTGAGGAAAAGCGTCCATCGATGGGAAACCTGGCGCCTGGAAAGACTGGTCGTGTCGCAGCCCAAGACTATCGCCAATGTTGAAATCAGGCTGGTGCGAGAACATTGGCAACCCATGATCGGGGCTCTCGTTGAGATCATGCAACACTGCATCCTGTGGGGAGATGGTCTTTTCCTCAGCCTGAGCTTGTCGCATGACCATTCCAGGTTGGCTCGTGGGAATGCTAGCTATCTGCGAATTCTGCTGGAATGCATCATGGTTTCCGTATTCGGCGGCCATGGGAGAGTCCTGTCTAAACGGAGAGCGCTCGCGTTGAATTGATCCAACCGGAGATTGAACTCGTGCAGAGATATGACCCTGGGTCGCGGCCTGAAGTCGGTTCGCAACGAGATTGTATGGGGCCAGATGCTGCGGCTGCTGCTGCTGAGGTTGTGGTTGCTTTTGAACCTGTGGCGTTTGAACCGCAGTCGGGTCGAAGAGCTCGTCCTGGTAGACGTCCGTGATGGTTCTGTTGAGTTTAGGAATTGCCATAGGTACTTGTTGCGAATTGTTATAATCTGCTGCAAGATCGAATTGTAAGTAATCATCCAGCCAGCTATCAGCGCGCAATCGGTTCTCACCAGTAGATCCAGATCTCAGGTTGTCCTCCACGTCCTCAAAGCCAGCCTGAGGAGTGACAGGTGAGTTGTGGCTCGCGGTGGAAACCGAAGGTGCTAGAGAATAATCGCTAGACTTATGCTGATGCTGTGACTGCTGCTGCTGCTGGTGCTCCGGAACGAATTGGCTACCATCGTGCGAGAAGTCGTTCTCTCGGTACTGGGGTGTTAAATATGTGTTCTGAATGGGGGTGTGCACCGGCGTTGGCAGAGGTTTTGTGGGCGCACTGCTGTGGGCGTAACTTCCTGGCGATCTCCCAGAGGACGAACTGGGCGTTTGCAGGTTGTGGCCGTACTGGTGCGACACACGCGGAGCGATGTTGTTATCCCAACCGTGGTTATTGATGGGATACTGGTTCGTCGTCAACATGGGCGAGTTTTCGTAGAGGAACTGCTGGGGCTGGTAATGAGGCAGGAACGACTGCGGTTGCGGGGAGCCGGAGTGTTGAACGTGAATCGAAGGGTTGTAGGATGAGGCAGGTGTCATCGAAGGTGCTTCGAAGTTGGCGGCGCCGTCAAAGACGGCGGGATATCCGACTGCCGTCGTCTTGGAGAAGTGAGAGACGGACGAAGCTGGCGAAGAGGAAGGCGACGAAGGCACTGAGGATGGAGGAGAGAGAAAGTTGTTGGACTGTTGGTAGTGGAAAGGTGACTGCAGGCCTTGTTGTTCTTGAGCGAGGTATTGGTAGGGGAAGTCTTGCGAAAAGGGTTCAGGAAGGAACTGGTCGTCTTGGATGTAGACGGAGTCGGGATAGTTGAAGAAGGGAAGTTGGGATGGATCTGTGATGGCACCTTTACGTGTTGTTGGGTGCATGAACATTATTGTAGTCAGGTCGGAGCTGAGAAAGTTTGCCACTCTGGTCGATAGGTTGGCGCAGATGGCCACCAAAGGTTCACTGGAGTCGTCCCAGGGTCGATGGTTCTGGAAAAGGCTGGTAGCGCGTATAGCAGGCCCGTGATCGATTGATTTAAATCGTCTGTTGCTGGGTTAGTTAGAGCCTGACTCACAGCTTATGACGATATCCCAGCCCATACATGGTGGCCCGTGGGTGCCCATCCAGGGTAGTGGGGAAGGTGTCATAGTTTGGTAACCTTGGAGCCGAACTTACTTGTTGATACCGGATAGAGCAAAGATAGCGAAGTGTTTGATGTGTGAGGCGGAATAATAGAATAATGGATGTGAACAGCCGGGGGGATACAATAATTAATACCCTGTTGAAAGCTGATGATATCACACTAATGAAGCTCTCGGACGGGAGACGAAGACAACGAATCGCAGCCCAATTCTCCAGTAGCCGTATTTTTGCCTTACCATGCGGTACTAGCGCTCAATCCAATATTATTTATTTTTACATTTTTCATATTTACTATTTTCTATTTTTTCCTCCCACGAGTCTAAGCGAAGATCATGTCCCAGCCTTGTAAGCCACGCAGACATTTCCATGTACTGTTAGATAATCCATCTTAACATTCTGACATCCGACTTGATCCTTATGGTCATAATGATTCATCCGACGGAGAGTTCATCGGTCTGTAATAAGCAACATTTGCCGAAATCCACCCGACCATGTCCGTAGGCTGACGATATTATTATGAATTTATGAAGAACCAACCCCGGACTTAGCAAGACTGTGCTCCGACAAATGGCCGTTGACGGTTAACTAGATCTCAAGGTGGAAGCATTTAGCACTCAGCCACAGATCTCCTATTCCGACAGCCGAAGATGCTGGATGACAAATGAAATGTCGAATCGACTCTCAACTTCCACGCCGGCGGAGCCTGTCGAAGATCATCATGATTATCCTCCACAGTCCACCCTTCAGGCTTTGCTGGCAACTTGCAAGAAACTCAAAGAGCACAGCCACGCCAAGTCCAGCGGATATCGGCTCTCCACCCTGTTCAGCGTTCAAGCCACAGACGATTGTGGTCGCGGTCGGCATCCCCGGACGAGTCGTATCCTTCCACATTTCCACCACACACCATCTAACTGGAGAAAGACTAAGTTCTTTGACCATGTTTTTACGCTCTTTCTGCACGCACTGCGCAGTGGTTTCTTGGTAGTCAATCAACTTCGTTCCTGTTCCTGTCCTGGTCGGTCGGCGTTCTCCTAACCGGGAATCATCGCTTAGCTTGCCTATCCTGACAATGAACGACAACGCGTCTGCGACACTCGAGGCTCAGCCAGGCAACCTTACCATATACTCCATAGTCAGCTGATAACTAGTCGCATGGTATCCGGTAGCGGAGTTCCTGAGTCTCACTATGCCGACGGTTTCCGTGGTACGGTACACTTCAAGGCACATGACCGTCTCTAGTCCATAGTCACCCGTCAACGTGATCAGACAATGCGATGGTCGAGGAGTACAGAATGTCATGGACATGTAACGTATTTCCCATACGACCCGCCCATCCCATACGACCCGCCCACCCTGTATTGCATATTAAACAGCCATTTTTTAAAGTCAGATATCTCAACAATAAACAAATATAAATAGATAAAATTTCAAGGGTAGGTTTATAAGTCTATAAAGATAATATATAACCTTTTTTTAAATAGGAAAAGTCTTTATATATATAGATATAGTAGTAAATACTAAAAATACTAAAATACAGGAGTAATTTATATTACTAGAAGAAATATTAAGATTTAGAAGTTATAACTTATGATTATACAGTTTATTATTACTTATATATAAGTTATAGATCCTATAGATACTTTATGGTTGTCTTATTAAGGTTCTAAAATGACCTTATTTATATAGGATACAGGGTGGGCGGGTCGTATGGGATGGGCGGGTCGTATGGGAAATACGTTAGTACATTAGTCTACTTTGCTGACTGACTCTGACTGACGCTGAGTCAATTGAGCACCTGACTTGTCGGTTGTTTCTACCGTGTCTCGGTATTCGGGCGGCTCCGAGACATACACAACACAAGACATGTCTGACCCCATCGGTTTCCTGATTATTCATCGTTCGGTTATGACAAGGTTCTATCTTGCATAGAGGGTGATTTCGCCGCGCTGAGGTTTGAATTGAGTTGCCTACCAGATACGGAGTACCAGATCCATGGGTTTCCTGGTAACTGTGGCGCGATCAGCGATCAACAATACCGGGGTATCTCTATAGGTACATAATACAACAGATCGATAAGAGCCACACCACAGCACAGCTGGGATGGATAATCTCAAATCTTGTAATCAGACCAGTCCTAGTCCACTTCGTACACTGAACCCCCAATACTGAATACACCAACTAGAACGCCAAATCACCCTTGAATAGTCAACCAGTCCACCCTGGACATCGCGTGGACCTGGTGGATCGAACCCCAGATCCAGCCAGTCAGCCACAAACGCACACGCCAACCACGCATTTGCAAGCCTCGGAGAAGTTAGATTCTCAGATCCAGTTGCAGATTCAACGAAACTCTGCGTAACTGCCGGCCCACATGCCGCTGCATACACAGCTGAGACCTCCAGGTGGCGATGCCCCGGACTAAGGTGAATGGTGATACGTGTTGAGTTCCAGCTATTGTCTACCAAGTTCGAACTGGATTTCAAACCGGTGAGGCAGGAGTTGGTGCCTGATGCTGTGTACCGTTTCTAGTCTGTTTTAGTTAGGTATTCCCAACGAAATCCACGTTCAGTTGAAGTTCAATATTAGAGTTACGCTCGCTTATTTTCTCTATCTACGTACAGATCAGCATAGAAAAGCAAATACTGTCACCCCTACTCCCTACTCCTTGTAGTAAATAAGTAAACAGTGCGACAGTAAGAGTAAAAGTAAGATTATCGCCCCGCTTATCGATCTCGTGGCGGACGCTGTCAGATTCGATTTCGGGCCCGGGGTTGGGTTACAGCGCCTTCCGCCTCGCTGAGATTAATTCTGGTCTGTATCCCGAGCGGGTACGGAGAGCCGAGTCAGTCGGCATTGATTACGGAGTACGGAGTACGGAGTACGACCTAGCATTATGCTCGTATACGGGAACATGGACGAAGAGGAAAATGTACCTCGGGTTCAGAATGATCTATCTCTTTCCATCGTATCCAACACTGAATTCGACTTGTAAGTTGTCTAGGAACTAGTCTGTTAGTTACTGCATGCAGAGAATTACCAAGCCGGAAGTGACTCCCACCGAACAGAGAGCAAACGAGCAGAACCCAAATGGCGGAGTTTCGTCCGTATCTCCGGAGGACTATACTCCTACCTTTGTCTACTCCGTACCATCTAACTATATTCTATACAACGTAGATTGAGACACACGAGTACGAACCCAGAAATAGGGTCAGAAATGCAACACAAACCACTGCAACAACGCCCGGAAATGAAATCTCCGAACGTAAGAATTTTCACGGCTTCCATCCACGCTGATAGGACAAGGACGGCAGGCCGTGTGCTCCGTAGGGCATGGCAGCGTAAGCACCTTAACCATGTAGATGGTGCTCAGGTGGCATGCTGGACATGGATTATGCCACTAGTAGTGTGGTGACTGCAGAGTGCAAATTTTTCAGTTGCATGTGCGACTTGTAGACTAGAGGGCGGCACAGCCACAGACAGGCCTGATTCGGTAAGGCTGATGATTTGATAGGTGTGGGTGGGTGGGGAATTGCTTGGGCTGTCATTCAACAGTCATGGTGGTATGGACATGGATGATCATGCTATTAGGTACATCCAACTTCCAAGTCTTTCTTTTCAGTTATAATGATGCTGTTAGACAAAGAACACCGTAGATTCCATTCCATTCCATTCAAGAAGCGGCAGTGTAAACGGAATAAAATACCCGAAATACAATACGGGATACCGGCAGCGTCTTGGCGAGTTCGGGGAGTCCGCTGTTCAATCCTCATGCAGCTCGGAAATTCTAAAATTCTACAGACATTCTCGAAGCCTTCTAATTTTGGCCTGGGCCTTGTTTCTCCGCGGTCGGTGCGTTGAAAATCCTGCCTCGTGCATGAAGCTAGCCTGCTTACGGGTCTTGGCTTGCAGAAGGATCGAACTAGAAAATTCTTCGTGCCTTCGAGAAGGGCCCTACTCTGACTTGTACGGTTTGGGTGAGGCAGGTCAGGCTGGTACAGTTACAGTTGACAGTGGGTTATCGGGCGATTGCGATGAAGATTTCCACGGGCATTTGGCCTGTTGAATCTCCTTTGCTCACTTGATTTGATAGCTATCGCTGACTGTATGCAACTAGTACTACAGCTGAAGCCTGAGGGTTGATGCAGTACTCTGTACAGCGTACAGCAAGATAGCACTATCTACACTATCACTATCACTATCGCTATCAAATAGATTGAATGATTGATACATGGATCGTCGGCCCGGCAGATCATGGCAGAACTCCGTATTCGTGGAATTTCCCCGACATCGTTGTCTCACTGCACGGTCGGCGCCCGGTCAAGCCTCTGCAGGATCTTTATCTATTACTACTGTCAGCGTAGATAGTTATCTCGTTATCTGTTCGCTACACTGCATCCTGATTCCTGATAGGGATAGGTAAGGTATGTGTCAGTGTATCACGGCTGTATGACTGACTCTGGATGTCTCACTTCAAGTGCGCTTGATCTTGAAGCTTGCGACCGTTGACGCGTCTCAGTATAGCCTAAAATAGCACCAGAAACAAACCCAATAACAGTCCGAGGAATTCAACACATGAACTGAGTTTCTGCCAACTGTCTCTGAAGATCCAAGCTGATCACGAGAGAAAACTCTTATCGACTTGTCCAGACTCACTGCTACTGTAGTTAGTAACTTCTCCAACTCACTATCTAAGCGCACGCGCACGCTCGCTCGCTTTCGCTTCTCAGCAGTCAGCACAGCCCACCCGTTGTGCAACAGTCTAGACCCGGCCTTTTTCATCTTTTTTATCTTGACAGCGATCTAGAACGCTTCGATTGTGTTTTTGCTGTTCATCTGATCTGATTTCTAGACTAGATTATTCGGCAGGGCATTTAGACTTTTCTTCCTTCGCTTTGAAGTTCGCTCCGTGGTTTTCGTCTGTCTTCCGACCTCATCTCATACATATATATATATACACGTATATACGGAGTATCGGCGGTTGTCGGGATATACTTTCGTATAGTACGGGTAAACACGCGTCAACCTTGGTTTTCGGTGAGTCTATTCTAATTCTAGTTTCGGGTAAGCTCGTAAGGTTTACCGCATCTAGTAGAGTTTACTAGACGAGCTCAGTCCGTGGACGGTCGAAGATTATGTCGTTCTTTTAGACATTTTGCCGGGAATGTGAACTACGGGGCTATATCCTTGCCTATGAACAGGCCACCCGTTCGCGAAAATTTATCCTTCTAGTGAGTCGGGCAGATAGAATGGAATGGAACGGAAAGGAAAGAACTTGGATTAGATAGCATGTACAAATAAATGTCTATCTTCTAGAAGGCTTTTGGTACTGCTTATAGTCGGAAATGGTAGTCAGTAAGTAGATATGAACTCCGCGGTCTATCATGGGGATTCAAGAACGGCAGCCTAAACACATTAGATTAGTAAACAGGCTCTGACTCATTCCGGAGAGAAAGAGAAACATACCCGAGCACTTTCATAGAGCGGGGAAATCCCAGTCCAGTAGTTAAACTATAACCCCCGTCAGCTCACTCAAATCCAAGCGCAAAGGGAAAGGAAAATCCGGGAACGAACCTGATACCACCCCTGCCCAACTAAAACCTCCAAACCAGGAATAGTCTTCCACCCCGAATCCGACGCCAGTCGCATAAGCGCGGTTACCTGCGGCTTGTACGCCATTTCCAGGAGCACACGAGGCGCATGGGCTTGGTCAACAGCCTTGGTAGCCGCCGCGTCAGCCTCCTGCGTGCGCTCGAACATGAGACACAGCGTCTCCCGCATCACCGGGTCAATGGGCTTATCCGCGGGGATTGTGCCGATGGCAACCTGCGGCTCGGAATCCAAGCTTGCAGCGTCGTGGACGATCCGGATGTTGTAGCTGCTTGGGAAGGTCGAGACCATGCTTTCGAGTTTGGATGGGGATCGGCCGACGATGTAGATTGGGGAGTAGCCCATGCTGTGGAGGGCGTAGATAGCGGCGCGGGCGGTTCCGCCGCCGCCGACGACGAGGGCGCTTTGGGAGGCGGGCTTGTCGGGTCCGTAGACGCCTGCGTTGCGTAGGGAGAGGATCATGCCTTGCCAATCTGTGTTGCGGCCGACAAGGCGGGTTTTGTTGCGGCCGGCTGGGACGGGGATGATTGTGTTTACGGCGCCGATGATTTCGGCTTCGGCGGCGACTTCGTCGAGGAGGGGCATGATGTCGAGTTTTAGGGGGATTGTGACGGATGCACCGCCGAAGGAGGGGGAGCTGATGAAGTCCTGGACGTCTTGCGCCCTGGTGGTTTCGAGGCGGGTGTATTCGTGCGGGAGGCCGACTTGGTTGAAGAGGGTGTTGTGGAGGGCTGGGGAGCGGGAGGCCGAGACGGGGCTGCCGATGATGGCGAATTTCTTGGTCTTGATTTCTCCCATGAGTGAGAGGCCCCTGCGGATCTCAGTTGCGGAGAGTTGGCCTGGGGCGGCTTTGAATGGGAGGCTTGGGTGGGAGACTGGGGTCATGAAGCCGTTTAGAATGCGGCTTAGCTGGCCTTGGTCGCCCATGTTGATTGCGATCAGAGGGACATCGTGAGCTTCCGCGGCCCAGGTCTTGAACTTCCTGAGGTCGGTGTTGTCGTCGAGGCTCTTGGCGACGCCGACGAGCTTGATGATGTCGCCGTGCTCGAGAGCTTTGTTGTAGACCTTCATCCAGGACATGTTGGCCCATTGCAGCTCGCCTTTGGGATCGTGGTGGGATGCGATGATCTTGGAGTGGCCCTTCATTTCCGTAACTGTTCGTAGCATTTCCTCGGGGAAGGCGATTTCCAGGTCGACAAACTCAACGCCGGATCTAAATGCGAGACGGTACAGCTCCATTGCGTCGTCGTGGGCGTCATCCGGGAAACGACCGCCCTGGCTCTTGGTGCGGATGGTGAAGATCACGGGAAGCGTGATGCGGCTTCGTAGGAAAGATAGCTGCTCCACGACGTAGTCGAGCGACGGAATGTCACCGTCAGCAGCCGGATCCTTCAACAGGTCGACTCGCAGCTCGGCAGCGTCAGAACCCACGCACACTTCGTCGAGAATATCACCAGCTTCACGTAGATCGGGCAGGGTCAAAGACACAAAAAAGGAGTGTTCTTTCTTCTTGATAATGCTGAGACTGTCGACCTGCCCGCTGACGACCTGCAAGAACCGGTTAAAGTCTTCAGACGCTCGCGCTAACCCGCCGGAACTAGCATTCTGGCTGTAGTACTGAATATTGCTGCACTCCTGGAACCAGGGCTTCCGCCGTAGCCACACGCCCATCATGTCCTCAACATAGGCAGGGCGAGTTTTGTCGACCGACAAGAAGTCCATGACTTTTTGAATGTCACGCATGAGAAGCAGAACATTGCCCTTGCTCTTGTGGTAGTCGGAAAGAAGCTTCCGGGCTTCAGGCATCTCAACTACACCGCCGCCACAGGCGAAGACGTAACCTTTTGAGCGCTCTTTCAGTGTACGTTTCAGGATATCCAGCTCCGCATCTCTGAATCCTTGCCAGCCACGGGTTTTGATCAGGTCGGGGATGGTCATGCCTGCTGTGGTCTCGAGCTCGGTATCTAAGTCGATGAACGGCCGGTCCAGAGCCTTGGAGACCCAGCTGCCAGCTGTGGACTTTCCAGCACCACGCATTCCGATAATGAAGATCGAAGCGTTGGCTTTGTCACTGTGGCTGAGCGCTATAGACTCCTCTTCCAGCTCCTTGCCCTCAAGCTTTACGCCGTATAGTTGTCGAAGGGTATCCCACCAGCCCGGCCACGTCTTTCCAACACACTCCTTCTCGAGGACAAGCGTGGGCTGAGGGGTCACAAGGGATAGAACGCTGAAGCTAAAGGCAACTCGGTGGTCATCGTAGCAAAAAACACCGCCGATTGGCTGGCGTAGGCTTGTGCGGTCGATTCCGTCAATCTCAAGTCCATCGTCGTGCTCCCGGCAGACAACTCCGAATTTGGCAAGTTCGTCCTTCATGGCCTTGATCCGATTGCACTCCTTTACGCGTTGGTTGGCAATGCCGTAGATACGGGTTGTGTGGTTTCCGTCTTTTCCGCGGGCGATGGCTGCAAGCACGGAAGCTCCGAGGAACGCGTCAGTCATGGGTTCCATATCCACGTTAGGAATTGGCCGCAAGATGCCATCCGACGGGCCAGTCACGGTGGTGGACGTTTCAGTCTGCTCGACAGTGCATCCCATCGGCCTCAAGACCTCAACGGCGAAGCGCGCATCGCCTTGAAGGGAGCCTGATCCGATATTAGGAACAGTACAGGTAGTTCCGGTGACTGCTGCAATCGCAAGAGGGTAAGTTGCAGAGCTGGCATCACTCTCGATGACGTATTCCGCAGGGTTCACGTAGCTAGCTTGGGGAATATGGTAGGTATGTTCCTCGGTTGCGGATTTTTGCACATCAATACCGAAAGAGCGCATCATCGCTGTGGTCATATCAATGTAGGGCTGGGAAATCGGCTTTCCACCAACCAGCCTCAAAGTCACGGGCTCCTTGGCGTAAGGAGCACACATCAGCAGCGAGGATACATATTGAGAGGACACTTTGGCAGCGAGGTTGATACTTCCTCCAGCAAATCCGCCAGACGCGGCAATCTTGAGTGGCAGGCTGCCTGTGCTCTCCACATATTCAACAGAAGCACCGTTCGCTTTTAGTGCATCCACCAGGTCTTTGATCGGCCGTTGCTTCATGCGATTGTTGCCGGTCAGAACGCTGGAATCTACGGTGCTTGTAGTGGCAAGAGTAGCGACCGTGGTAAGGAATCTGGAGGCCGTGCCGGCATTGCCAAGGTACAGTGGAGAGGGATAGGCCTTTAGGTTTCCACCTTTGCCGTTCACCACGAGGACTTCGCCGTCATCTTCCCAGGAGAATGTGGCAGCGCCCAGTCTTTCCAAAGCGTTCAACATAACTTCGGTGTCATCCGAATGCAGCAGGTTTTTGATCCGGCACGTGCCTGAGCCGAGAGCAGCCAGAACCAGGGCCCGGTTAGAGATACTCTTCGATCCGGGAGGGGCACAGACAACGTTCGAGGCCTGCGCTACGCCTGGGTGTACCTCGATGCTTGGGGCAAGAACCACGCGAATATCTTCATTGGCAACGACACTAGCACGAGGCTCGTGGGTGGTTCCGATAGCGGAGAGAAGGACAATCTTCTTCTTCGGGCCATCATTCTTCTTGTCCAGCGCCATATTAAACATTAGCTGGTCGACAGAGCAATGCTTGCCGGCAGTAAGTTTGCGGATACGGGCGTCCTTGATCGAGGTTGGCAAACCGTACGCAGTGAGACACTTGATAACGCGGGACACAGCAACGCTCTTCAGAATACCAAGATGGCGGGCTAGTTCTGCTTCCTTGACCATTCCAATTGCAACACATTCTCCGTGTAGAATTTGTGGTGTTAAAATGGCCTCAATAGCGTGGCCAATAGAATGACCCCAGTTGAGGAGGTTACGAAGGCCACCCTCTCGCTCGTCTGCTGAGACGACAAACGCCTTGTGTCGCGCAGACGCCAGAATTCTAGCCTTCAGAATGTCTTCAAGACCCTTGAACCGGCGCGGTCCTGGTTCGCGACGGACGGCCGTGACAATCGTCTCCGCGTGTTCCTCCAAAGCCGTGAATTCTTCCTCGCTCGAAATGGCCGCCGTTTTGATGACTTCTGCCATACCGTTGATAAACTCTCGCACCGGCAGCGTCTCCAAAAATTCGAGATCAATGTAGATCTTCGTCGGTTGCCAAATGGAGCCAATCAGATTCTTTCCAAGAGGAGTGTCAATCGCAGTTTTCCCGCCAATTGACGAATCCACCATGGCCAGGAGAGTAGTCGGAACCTGCACATAGCGAACACCGCGCATATAGGTCGCAGCGATAAAGCCGGTCAAATCCCCGATAACTCCTCCACCGAGAGCAATAACCACAGTATCCCGACCACACGGAGGGTTTTGACTCAGCATCCAATCCTCAATGTCGGCTTTCGTTTGCCGGGATTTGGAGACCTCTCCTGGTGGGGTGTTGTAGATGAGGAGACGGGGGAAGGGGGAGACGCCGGCGGTGGCATTTTCAAAGGCTTTTTGAAAGTCAGGAGTATAGATCGAGCCGATATTCGTGTCGGTGATGAGAACGTAGGTGGTGGAGGGGCAGTCGTTGATCAGATCCTTGGCAACATAGTTTCGCCAAAGCCCGAAGTCAGCGATGATGCTCTCGCGACCCAGGATACTGATTTTTGTAGGCTCGGCCATCTTCAGGTGAGCAGGAACAAGAAAGAGGTGGGATATCGTCGGTGTCTCTATTTCATGCTGTTGCGGCGAAATACTGCGACGGGCTTCCCAGGCAACGTCCCAATTGTTCGATCGCGAGGATTTATTGTGGGGACTAGATAGGTCGCCTAGAGGTAATGAGACAACAGGTCAGAATTTATTCTCAATCTGACGTTCAAAAACCCCAAGGTAACTGGCGCATCCAAATGCGCAATGGGCGGTGCGGCACCGGAGAATGAGCGGGGGGTCCGATCAATGGAAAACCAACCTTTCAAATAAGGCCAATGGCAAGAAGGTGAAGGAGAGGATGCCGCAGTCAATAATTGAGCCTGGAGAGTGGTAGACTTGAATGTCTTGAATGAGCGAGCGAAAGAAAAGACACCGTTGACTCGGCGTTGAGTCGGCGTTGACTCATTCAAAATTAATCCGTTTCTGGGGGTTTTTCTCCCCGCAGCTCCGATGTCGTTGGCTCGGCACTTCCTGGCATTCACTCCGATGGTACTCCGTATACTGCTAGCCTACACGCTTACCTAGGTAGAAGAATCAAAACACTATCGTAAAAAAACATCAATTGCTATAGACATCTCTTCTGTTGTTATTCTACACGGGATATCGAATATATATCCGAGTCATCCTCCTTTGAACGCCGCTTCACCGACATCCAAATAGCCGGAAAAAGAAAAACCAAGCCAATGATTTAAAAAAACGTCGAACTCTTTTTGCTTATTCTCGGTTATCAATATCGACCGTATCCGCCTTGGTTTCCTTGGTTTCTGGATGAATAGTTGTCTCGGCCTCGGTATCCTCCTCCCCCTCCTCGATGGTATCCGCCGCCTCGAGGTTCTTGCGATCCATAGCCTGATGATCTGTTGTTGTACTGATCGGCAGGGTTATTATTATAGGGCGCTGGAGGGCCTCTTCCGTAGTAGTCGCCCTGGCCGTAGTTCGATTGTTGATAGTTGCGTGGTTGGCCTTGGCCCGAATACGAGCCGTACTGTTGGGAGCCATATGATCCTCCGCGGGGAGGGGGTGGTGGTCCCCTGGAGAAGTTTCCACCGCCAGACGGCGGAGCCCAGCCAGAAGGTCCCGTCTGACCACCTTGGTTTCCCGGAGCCATGAACTTGGGATCAAGGTGTGCCGCAAAAGGATTCGGTCGATCGTTGGAATAATTCATTCGACCTCCTCGATGACCGCCGCGGAAAGGCACGCCGCCATATGAGCGACCAGTATGTTGGGCTCTAGATTTGGTGGCTTGGATATCTCCATTGTCCAGGGCTGGCGGGGCGAATTTCACTCCTCGGAGGAGCATTGACTTGTGGACATGGGAAGACTTGGGTATCTCATAATTGACACTATAAAATATTAGTGGAAGAACAAGGTTGTAAGAGGGGAGGTCTACTTACGTGAGCGAGCGGTTGTCGTCCAACGATGGCATGCCATATTGCTCTAGAGACGATACAAGGGAGCTATGCGGAATATACGCCTCATTGCGCTCAACTTTGCCTGCCAAGCCCTCACTCAAACGCATGTCGAGTTTGTACTTGGGAGGGCCTTGCTTCTTGGAGTAAAAGTTCCCCACTAGATCTTGATAGAGGGGGTGGTTCTCAGACAGCAGCAAAACATCCCGACCCACAGTGTTGCGAGCCCTTTCATCGTCAGATAGGGTAGGGTATATCTTCTCCATGGCAGCCAAGAGGCGGTTTTCATCGATAAACGGGAGCAAGACAACACCCTGCCAAGCAAACTTCTTGCCATTCAAGTCAACGGCAAAGTCTTCCGGATAGAAATCGATGATTTCACTGTTCGGGTCACTCATTAGGTTGTGGAATTTCTCTGGAATGGCGTGGTTAGAAGAAGCAGGGAGCACTCCCATCAACTGTTCGAAAGGTTTAAATGGTGTACCCTTTTCAAATGATAATTCCATGTCACCAATGTCCACAAAGTCTGCGGCGAAAGGAGCATAATGGTAGGGGTAGTACCAGTCCCAAGACGGACACCCTTGGAAATAGTATAGCAATACCCAGGCGAGACCTTCGGCATAGGCCCTTGCGACTTTGTGACGGAACTCTTTGTCCTGGGGATCAACGCCGAATTTCTGTTCATAGTACCGGTCGGCGTACCCTTCCTCCCACATGCGGACAGTGTCCGGAGGTAACTCGTCGTTGTTCGCGGGTTGCGGTTTGCTTGGTGTCTCGGTGCCGCTCCCTGGGATATGGGCCTGGTCCGCGGTTCTTTTGCCAAGAACTGATGGTGAAGTCTCAGTCGCTTGGGCATCAGTCGACTCTGACGCAGACTCTCCCTCTTCGGAGGGTTGCTCTGGCGCGGGACCCCCCATCAATTTGCTCTTCAAGACCGCAGCGGCACTTTTGTTGGCTGTATTAGCTCGGTAGATGTTTCCACGGTTGACCACCATGCTATGAGTCAATTCTCTGTCCTGTCGAGCGAGATTACCCCTGCCAGGAGTGATTAACTCCATCTGATCTGGGGCCGCCGCGGCCCCTCCAGGACCACGAGCTTTAGCGCTTGTAGGTGATTCGGCCGGCTCGTAAGAAGGAGAGGTCCTTGTTCGTTTCCGAGCACGCTCATCATTCCTTGCTCGATCTTCTTGTTCGCGCCTCTTCTGGTTCGCAAGCTTCCTCTCTTCAGCCTGTCTACGGCGACGGAAGATCGCATCTTCCTGTTTTGCGAGGCCTTGGAGGATGAGCTGAGCCTTTTTCAGATCCACGTGCCCATCCTGTGTCAAATAGCCACCCATCACGGGAATATTATCACGCCAAATTGCGATCAAGGTGTCGATACCATCCTCTCGAATATCTAAGGAGGGTAAGTGGGGAAGAAAGTCATTTCCTACAAAGAAACACATAAAGACCCAGTCGTCCAGTGCCCTCTCGAGATCGAAGGGAAACGGCTGCTGCGGAACGAAGAGCTCCGCCGCGAGATATTCTCTGAGGACGGACACATGCAGCCAAATGAATGGCTTCAGAGATGTGCTCTTCCCCTTCTCATCAAATTCCCCGCTTTTCACTTTGGCCTGGCCCCTACATTCCTCGGCTTTATGGCCCGGCTGGCCGCATAAATGACATGTGCGAGGTCTTGATTCTTGGGCGAAAACATCTTCTCGAAGAATTCTAAAATGAGGTTCATGGGTACCCAAGCCCAACATGATCAAATCGGCATCCTGTGCGAGGCATTGTTAGCTCGGGTGAATATTAACATGAGCCAGACTCAAAACATACTAATCCATACATGACATGGCGAGTGTTGGGGTCGTGCTCGGGTGAGGCACGCTGTGACCGAACAAATTCCATAATCTTGTGTTCACCCTCTCCAGGGACTGTCGCATCGGATATAATTATTTTCATCTATTAAGGTCAGAAATATGCAAGTATAGTTAAGCACAGAAACATACCTTTTCCCAAGCAGGATCGGTGTTGAGCTTGTACGCAATCCAGTACCGCAACGCCGCCGCAAGGATGTCCATGAAAGGGGTTCCAGGTGTAATGACGTTGCTATCCCATGTTTTCTGGATGACCTCCTCCTCGAGACTCTGGTCTTTGCCTCCGTTCTGTTTATCGAGCAAGTTCTGGAATTCTTGTTTCTTCTCGTCTGCCTCCTTTGCCTCTTGAGCGGATCGAAATCGACGTGAGCGTTGCTGGTTCATCTTTGCGCGAGGGGCAACTCCATCTGTTGTAGAAAGGAAAATTAGCTCTGAATGCCCTCATGGAATGAAGCAATGCCACATACCAACAGCGATCATCAGAAGTTTCCTCGGCCGGACCATATTCACGACGCGGTCAGTGTAGTTGAAGATCTCAATCATCATTTCCTGCTCGTTCGCTGGCGGCGGCTTGCCCTCCGGGTGAGTACACGGATGAACGATACCGTTCATATCCAGATACAGATTATCCATCTCTTCGCCATTTGGATTTGGCCGCGTGGCATCAACCGGAACTTGTTCTCCATTGATCTCGTAGGGAAACTCTTCGATTACCGGAGAGATAATCTTCGGGTATTTCTTTGAAAGCCATCGGAAAAGGGCTGGTACACCCATGTTGGTGATAGATCAGGATATATACGATTCAAAAGTAAAGCGCGAAAAGAAATACTCGATTATCTTGACTTCAGTAGGTAAAGTAAGAAATTTAAGCACGTCCAACGATATGCTCCATCGGCGACTGTAGGAGAGTCAACTACTCGAGCAGCAACAGATTTCTGAGACAAAGACGTGGAAGTTATCCTCCAGGTGGAACAGGCGCTGCTCAACACAAGACAAGGGTAGGCCGTGGGTAAGTCAAGTGCACGAGAGGAACAATGAAGACTCTGCGAATGCGACAGTCGAGAGGCCGAGTTGCGGCTGTTCCGGCGCTTCTCTTGTCGCGGTTCCGATGGAGCTTAGCGTAGCGGCCACTTGGCGGTGGATTCGCCGTTAGTTGTTAGCCAGCACTGAGCACACCGTTTGTTTTTACTGCCTTTCTCGATGCATACCAATTGCTTCGCCCTCGGCCGGCGGTGACCATGAAATATAGGTTGACTCGTTGCGATGTTTCGAATCCTCGAATCGCAGGCTCCCGCCAAACAAACGGCGACGGACACGATCAATACATTGAGCAATAGATTGCAAAGTGCAACCTTGCTGGAGGACCGACGAACAGCTATACAAGGGCTGAGGAGCTTTGCAAAATCGTTTCCTGCATCAGTGGCTTCGGGTGCGCTGCGACCGTTGATTACCTGTCTGCGAAATGACCGCGAGGATGTGGACACGCTCAAGGTGGTCCTGGAGACCCTGCTGATGCTCTTCTCCCCGGATGCGAACAGTGTTTGTCCCCTTACTGGCGGATAGGTTCTCTATATACTCATCTTCTTCTAGCCTGAAGCGTCAGAAGAGATAGCTCTCTGGCTATCAGACGAATTCACCCAGGTACGGACCGAGACACGTTTCAGTTGCCGAGTGGCTAACAAGGCGAAAGCGACAAGACAATATCACAGCGCTCCTCGATCTCTTAGATACACGAGACTTCTATTCACGACTGTATTCATTACAGCTTATGTTTCAGATCTCAAGTGCGCGACCCGAAAGAACGCAGGAATGTATTTTGACAGCGCCGCTGGGTATTCCTAGGCTAGTCAGTGGATTAACTGATGCGCGAGAGCCGGTACGAAATGGTATGTCTTAGTTATCATTTTCTATGGACGCCTAGTCCGGTTCGAGATCATTTCGCTGACAGCTACCTTGCACCCCCCTACAGAAGCACTACTCCTCCTCATCGCATTGACACCTGCCTCGGAAGAATTCCAGAAACTTGTCGCGTTCGAGAATGCCTTCGAATCTATATGCTCGCTTATGGAGGCGGAGGGGGGCCTGACGCATGGATCAGAAGTCATTGAGGACTGTCTTTCGCTGCTCGCCAACCTGCTAAAACTCAACATCCCCAATCAGTCATACTTCCGGGAGACGGGCTGCATAAAAAATATTGCCAAGCTACTCGCCGATGTCAACCGAGAGCAAGACCCCAACGACCCTTCTGCGCAATGGGCGCTCGCTCACCGCGACAAGAATGTTTGGGGTCTACTAGTGATTATCCAACTATTCCTGGTGAAGGGCGGAGTCAACACACATGCCAATCAAATGGCCTTTTGGAAAAACGGTGTAATGGAACAAGTTCTCAGCACTGCATTCGGTCAAAGATTCAATGTCAATGTCACAGCCAAGGTAAGCAAGGACTTCCAAGATGCAGAGCTAGGATACTGACCAAAAATAGGCACTCGCAACGTGCGCCGATCTAATACGCGGGAACCAACCGCTTCAGGAACAGTTTGGGGATGTGGAGGTTTTCTGGGGTGCAGGACACGCGGACGAAGGTGTCAACGGCACCGCACCCGTTAAGCCACTTCCTCGCATCAACGTGATCGAAGCTCTGCTCAAGCTTTCTCTGGAACCCGCCCCTATCCAGCTCCTTGATGCGCGTCTTGCAGCTTGCGAATGTGTCAAAGCGTTTTTTACTAACCACACCGGTATTAGGGTTCACGTCCTGGGAAGAGCAATCAATGGTCATTATAGTGGTCAAGACGCAATTCCAAACATTTTAACTGTTCTGATTACCCCACCGGAATCTCGAGGAAACGCCGATCTATATCAAACCTGGATGGCCAGTATTTTGATGTTCCATTTGCTCTTTGAGAATTCCGAAGCCAAGTCGGTGGCTATGGCAGTGACAGAGGGTGACGCCGAAAATGGTGAAGAGGTAATAACCTGCATCCAGACAGTTGCTGGCAACCTCATCACGGGCTTGAAGCGCGGAGATGACGAGAGGATATCTCTCGGGTATCTAATGTTACTTTGCGGCTGGTTGTTTGAAGACCCTGACGCCGTCAACGACTTTCTCGGAGAAGGTAGCAGTATCCAAAGTCTATTGCAGGAGACCAAACACAGGGGCGTCACGAATGTGCTTGTGCCGGGTCTTTGCACAATACTGCTGGGAATCATCTATGAATTCTCTTCTAAAGACTCTCCTATCCCTCGTAAAACGCTGCACAAGCTGCTGCTAGAACAGCTGGGGAGGGAGCAGTACATTGACAGGATAACCCGACTCAGGGAGTCTCCTCTGGTTCGAGATTTTGAAGTCCTGCCGCAAACGATAGGAGCAAACTATGACGGTGGACTCCCTGAGATCTATTTCGACAGAATATTTGTCGAATTTCTCAAAGACAACTTTAGCCGCTTGACTCGGGCGATTGATCGTGAGCCTGGATTTGAAATTTCTGTGGTGACCAATGGGGTCGAACGGGGTGTCTCGCGTGAAATGGTCGATTCTTTAAAAGCCGATCTCGAGGAGAGAAACCAGGTTGTACAAAACCTGGAGTCCGAATTGATTTCTTTGAGGCACAAACTTGAACAAGAGCAAGCTGAGCATCGGAAGTCGAGGGATTCGGGCGGTGTGGAATTTGGAAGGCTGCAACAGTCGTATGACTCGCTTCAAAAAAGACATGAGCAGGAGTTGTCGGCGTGGGGCGAGCAGCAGAAACAAGCGAAGAACGACTTACTAAAGAAGCATGGGGAGCAGCTTCGAGCCATCGATGCTCAATTGCGAGAAACCTCTGCTGATTATGAAAAGAAGAGCCTCAAGTTCAAAGAACGACATGAGGCCGAGGTTGCCGACCTGCAAAAGAAGATCCAGTCACTAGAATCACACCTCGCCCGGGTCGTAGAACAACATGGCGTCGAGGCCCGTGACCTGACCGCTACAATTGAAGCCTTGAAGTCCGAGACTGAGAGCTCCAAGCAGCAGCATGGCTTAGCAGAGCAACAACATGCAGCTGAAGTCGCTGGTCTCAGCAAGACCTTACAGGATTTACAATTACAAGCTGGCAAGGGCGAAGAATCTTTGTCGGAAATCGTTGAGCTCCAACAGAGTGTGGAGAACCTGAAGTCAGAAGCCGATAGGACAAAGGAACAACACGCGGCCGAAGTCTCTGGCCTCCATAAGGAGAAGCAGGATCTACAATCGAAATTGTATGCTGCTAATGAACAATTTAAGGCGGAGATCGGCAACCTCAAGTCCGACAACGAAACGGTACGCTCGGAACTCAACACAACAAAGGAGCAGTCGGCGCAGGACATCGAAGCTGTAAGGGAGGACTACTCTTCGAAATGTTCCGCTTTGGAAACTAGAGCAGGTCAGGCTGAAAAGGAGGTCGAACGGCTAGAGGCTGAGGCACGAAAGAACACACAAGCCCTCGAGGACGCTCGGAAGGCGCTAGAGAAGGCCCAAAAAGAGACGAAGGAGAGAGAAGAAGCGCGCCAGGCAGCGCAGTCCGAACTCGAGGATCTCCTCATTGTGTTCGGCGACCTCGAAACTAAGAGGAACGAGGACAAGGTGAGTCCATTTCTCGATACATATAGCGGCCTGACATACTAATTTATATTTCAGAAACGCTTGAAGGAGCTGGGTCAGGAAGTATCTGAAGATGAGGATGAGGAGGAAGACGAGGACGAGGACGAGGACGAGGACGACGAGTAGAGTACAAACGATACATGATTCTTACTATACTATACCCTCCATGGGTATGATTGATTGTACAATAGTTCTCCAATAGATTTAAGACATGACATATCACTGTATAGTGTATAACGTACACCCACATAAGGCCACCCAGGAAGATTGGGTGGGGCTTGGCAGCAGCCAGGGCGGCGGGGTGACTCACTACTTTTTCTTCATCCTCTACCCCGCGGTCTCTCGTGCGCAACAACAACCACCTTCTTGACAGCTGCCAACCTTCACCGCTGCTCGTCATGTCCATTGATTTCCCAAAGGAGGAGGCGCTCATCCTCCAGACGTGGAGGGAGATCAATGCCTTCCAGAGACAGGTCGAGCTCTCCAAAGGGCGGAAACCGTACACTTTCTACGATGGCCCCCCGTTCGCTACCGGTCTCCCCCACTACGGCCATCTGTTGGCGTCGACTATCAAAGACATTATTCCCCGGTACTGGTCAATGAAGGGTCACTATGTTGAGCGACGATTTGGTTGGGATACACACGGCGTGCCTATCGAGTACGAGATCGATAAGAAATTCGGCATGTCCGGATTGGAGGCAGTCGAGAAGCTCGGTATTGAGAAGTACAATGAGGAGTGCAGGGCTATTGTCATGAGATTCGCATCTGAATGGCGCGAGACCATCGAAAGACTTGGTCGCTGGATCGACTTTGACAATGACTACAAGGTGCGTGAAGAAGCCTGTTTCCAATCGCTTTCCGCACTTTGAAGCGGGGTCGGTGTTGCTATCGGGCTTCATACTGACGTGCATCGCAATCCAGACTATGAACACGTCCTTCATGGAGTCCGTGTGGTGGGTTTTCAAGCAGCTGTTCGACAAGGGACTCGTCTACCAGGGATTCCGTGTCATGCCCTATTCAACCGCCCTTAACACCCCCCTGAGCAACTTCGAAGCCCAGCAAAACTACAAGGACGTTCAAGATCCCGCCGTGGTCGTCACGTTTCCACTCCTAGAGGACCCAGAGACATGTCTTCTTGCGTGGACAACCACCCCCTGGACTCTTCCGTCAAACATCGCCCTCGCAGTGAATCCTCAATTCGAATACATCAAGATCCTCGACAAAGCCTCGGGCAAGCATTACATTCTGCTTGAAGCCCTGCTTAAAACATTATACAAGGACCCTAAGAAGGCCAAATTCGAGATTGTTCAGCGCTTGAAGGGATCGGACATGAAGGACTGGAAGTATCAGCCTCTTTTCAACTACTTCTACGATACCTTCAAAGACCACGGATTCCGCGTCTTGAACGCCACTTATGTCACAGCTGAAGATGGTACGGGTATTGTCCACCAGGCCCCTTCATTCGGTGAGGACGATTACCAGACAGCTATGGACGGAGGTGTCATCAATGAGACCCGCCACGCGCCTAACCCTGTTGATGCGATGGGCTGCTTTACGTCTGAAGTCCCGGATTTTGAAGGCCAAAATGTCAAAGTTGCTGATAAAGCCATCATCAAATACCTCAAGGGAAGCGGCCGTCTAATCGTGGACAGTCAGATTACTCACAGCTACCCATTCTGTTGGCGCTCTGACACTCCTCTAATCTACCGGGCTGTTCCTTCGTGGTTTGTCAAAATCCAGCCTATCATTCCGCAAATGCTCCAGGGCATTGAAGAGTCACACTGGGTTCCCAACTTTGTCAAAGACCGGAGATTCGCCAGCTGGATTCAGAATGCTCGCGACTGGAATATTTCCCGTAATAGGTTCTGGGGAACTCCCCTGCCCATTTGGGCCAGTGATGACTTTAGTGAAGTCGTTGCCATCGGCAGTATCGAGGAACTGAAGGAGCTCAGTGGCTATGAAGGAGATATCACCGATATCCATAGGGACAAGGTAGATAACATCACTATTCCAAGCAAAAAGGGTAACGGTGTTCTCCGACGCGTGAGTGAGGTGTTTGATTGCTGGTTCGAGTCGGGTGCCATGCCATACGCTTCCCAGCATTATCCATTCGAAAACAAGGAGCAATTTGAACAGAGTTTCCCTGGTGACTTTATCGCGGAGGGTCTTGATCAAACCCGTGGTTGGTTCTACACTTTGACCGTCCTCGGTACGCATCTTTTCGGAAAGCTACCTTTCAAGAACTGTGTCGTAAACGGCATTGTTCTCGCTGAGGACGGAAAGAAGATGTCAAAGAGGTTGAAAAACTACCCGGATCCTTCTCTTATCATGGATCGGTACGGTTCAGACGCTCTCCGGCTTCACCTCATCAACTCTCCAGTCGTTCGAGCGGAACCTCTCCGCTTCAAGGAAATTGGTGTCAAGGAGATTGTCGCCAAGGTTCTCCTTCCTCTCTGGAATAGTTACAAATTCTTTGAGGGTCAGGCTGCTCTTTTCAAGAAGACCCATGGAACGGACTACATCTGGGATCCTAAAGTGGAATCTTCGAACACTAACGTCATGGATCGTTGGATCTTGGCCAGCTGTCAAAGTCTCCTGAAGTTCGTCAACGAGGAGATGGCCGCATATCGCCTATACACAGTCGTTCCCCGCCTTCTGGGCCTTATCGATAACACGACAAACTGGTACATTAGATTCAACCGAAAGCGCCTAAAGGGAGAGAATGGCGTCGACGATACTCTGCATGCCCTGCACACATTATTCGAGGTTCTATACACATTGGTTAGAGGTCTTGCTCCATTCACACCTTTTCTTACCGATAACATCTACGGTCGTCTGCTTCCTCACATCCCCGAAGCTCTTCGCAATGAGGACAGCCGAAGTGTCCACTTCCTTCCCTTCCCTGAGGTTCGTGAGGAGCTGTTTGATGAGGTCGTTGAGAGGAGAGTAGGACGGATGCAGAATGTTATTGATATGGCTCGTGTTTCTCGTGAGAGACGATCTCTTGGCCTGAAGACTCCTCTAAAGAGCCTTGTCGTGATTCACCAGGACGCGCAGTACCTAGAGGATATCAAGTCTCTGGAGGGATACATTCTTGAGGAGATCAATGTCCAAGAAGTCATCTTGTCCTCTGACGAGGAGAAGTACAACGTCCAGTACAGCGTGACCGCTGATTGGCCAACCCTAGGCAAGAAGCTGAAGAAGGACGCACAAAAGGTCAAGAAGGCGTTGCCGTCACTGACCAGTGAGGATGTGAAGAAGTTTGTCGCCGACAAGAAGATGTCTGTGGACGGTATCGAGCTCGTCGAAGGGGACCTCATCGTAAAACGGGGACTCAAGGAGGATGCTTCGTCTGAAGAAAAGGAGCCTAATGCTGATTATGATGTGCTGACCATCCTGGATGTCAAGCTACACCCAGAACTGGCCCAACAGGGGCTTGGCCGAGAGATCGTCAACCGACTCCAGCGTCTTCGTAAGAAGGCTGGCTTGGTTCCCACTGACGATGTGAAGATGGAATACGCCATCCTTTCAGATCCGGACAATATCGGCCTCAAGGAGGCTTTCGAGTCGCAGGCGTCGGCCATTGAGAAGGTCGTTCGTCGGCCACTCCAGCAGCATGACAATAAGGCGGGCAGCGGAGATGAGGGCATGATCATGCAAGAAGAGCAGGAAGTTCAGAACGCGACTTTCTTATTGCGGTTGCTGAAGCTGTAGATATCGGGGAGTGACTCTACTTTCTAGATTTTATTACGTGGTTGGAGATGTTCTCGTGCCCTCAAAATAGCATCTCTTGAATACATTTCGGTTCCTTATTCATCAAACCCAAGATTATGGTTACATAATAAACAAAGGACCATCTATCCTGTATCTCTACATCAATTGTAAACTTGACTCTGAACCATTCAACCCTTCTTAGACGCCGCCTGTTGACCGCTTCAGTCAGACATGTCCAACAAATGCATACGAGCTACTTTACCAGGAAACAGTCTTTCAGCTTCATAAACTCCTTGGCGCACATGTCTTTTTGCACCCCTTGATAATCGGCGACAATGCACTTTCCATATACTGCTGCCTGCAAACAAGTCAGTTCCCAAGTAGCATCGAGATGGCCTGACGCGAACACACCTCCACAGAACACTTGGAAGTCGCTCTTGCGAACTTCTCAACGGGTCGCGTCCGTGACAGTGGCATCTTTCACGTATTTTCAGCTCTTGATGCTGAGTTACGATGGCCTCGAAATGGCCTAAAAGCTGGATGGATGGCACATGTCATTACATAAGCAGCCCCACGTGACTCCTCGATCCATGTTTTGGCTCTACGCGACCAAGCAAAACATTCGTCGAAGCTAGCGGAAAAAGGTCTAGAATTGATCACAAAATCATTCCTGTAGAGGCCGTTGTTTCGGGTTGATCGATGGTAACTATCATCGCAAACTCGACGACTGCGGACTTTTACGTTAAATTGGTCTCCGGCGCTCGCAATGGTTTATTTGGCTCTCCGTCTCCATGACAGATCTGCGAATAACACGCGATAAGTCGCGGAGATTTCGATGCCTCCCGTTCCCGCTCAACGAAGAGCTCTTTCTAATGAAGACCCGGCCCTCACTGACGAAGGTGCGCGATCGTCTTTTTGCCATTTTGTGGAGAAATTGGAAACTAATCGTGGTTCTTCTTTTCACTAGATGTCGGCTTCCTCTTTCAAATTATCACACACGCAGAGCGCCATCCCGATGCCGAACGCCTTCCGTATAGAGTGCTGTTCAAGGAATACGATGCGGCGATCGAGGAACATGGACCGGACGCGGATCCAGGCTATGCCTGTATGCGCTTCCTGTTCAAGATGGGAAGCAAAGAAGTCGTAGGAGAGACTCTGTTTGATAAATTCGAGAATCTGCTTCAGTTGATGGGAATCGTGATTGAATTCGGCAATGAAGAAAAGGACACCGATGCCTACACCGATAATATCTCTGTTCTTGATGTGCAACCGAGGACGCGGGTTGACCCTGCTTCGAGGGAGGACACTGTCCAGGCATCGCGACCCCGGCGAGCGTCGTTCAATTCGATGTACGATGTCGGGGAGGACCCAACAATTCGGAGTTTTATCAACCGCCCAAGCTCTCGCTCCTCTTTGTCGAGACTTCAGACCGGCAAGCCCGAGTTCGAGACCTCACCGCTGCCGGGTCCTACAACGGGCCGTAAGAGGGGAGAATCACCAGACAGGTCCCAGTTGATGGCACAATTCATGGATGTCGGTCGCCGCCTGCTTGGTAAAATGGACTCCTTTCAAGCGGCGAGGCAACGGTCCGAAGAAATCACATCTGCTGTTAATGAAGACCGTTCGAAGAGGATCGCTGAGGCTTCCCAGTCTAAACTCTCCAAGCCCCGTGACACTGACTCTGCGAGCTCTAGCAGCTCGGATGAGGGAGATGAAGAGCCAACTTTAGCCACCCAGGATGTTAGTGAACATATCGAAAAACCAAACCTACCACTAGAGATGCTTTATCGCCCGTCGCTTTCCGATCTGTTACGGGATGCTTCCACATTCAATATGTATCGCCAACGCGCGATAAACAGGCGAACATTAACTCAGTGGATGAAAAAGGCTGTCCAGGCACGGCAAGCCCGTCAAAACATGGAATTGGTCGCCGTCAATCGGGACAGAGTCACTCTCATCCGCCAGGCTTTTGGATCATGGAACTCAATCATTCGAGAGAAACGGCAGGTGGCCCGAACAGAGAGGTTTTTCAAGCATTTAGAAGAGCGCGCTGCGCGAGCTCGTGATATCTACCTGATGACGAAAGCCTTCACCCACTGGACGGCGGTTGCTTCAGATGAGCTACAGAAAACGACTACGGCCCGGCGTCACCTCCTTGGCATCAAGTACTTCAATGCATGGCGCGAAATAACCGCGGTCAACGTGATCAAATCCCAACGGTTTGCACTTCACGGGCCCCTACACGCACTGAAAAGAAAGGTCGATCATATCAAGGATCTCGAGAGCCAGGCTATCACTCACCATAATGCGAAATTGAAACATGGTTTCTATTGGCAATGGTTCTGGGGTCTCTGTGAGCGGCGGGCTCCGAGATGGTACGACTACTGTCTAAAGAGGCGGTCCCTACTTTACTGGCTACGGACATTTCGAACAAACAGGGAGCGTATACATGAGATCGACACCGCGAACAAGCGCTCCATGGTAGGCTGTGCACTCCAGGCTCTGTCTGGGAGGTCAAAAGAAATTGTCTCCGCTGAACAAAAAGCCGTATCCATACGACGACAGCATCTCCTACAAGGATCTTTTAGCGAATGGAGGATTCAAGCTCGGCTAGCACCAGCAGCCACCCAAGTCGCAGAGGCAGGTGACACCCGCGATCTACTCTCAGTGTTCACGCAGTGGAAAAAGCGAATCGGCATGCTCAAGCAAGCGAGGCAGATGGATCAAAAGAGAATAATTCGCAACTCGTGGGTTTCGTGGAATGACCGACTGCGTTGCCAGGCTCTAAGTGCGCGCATCGAGGAACGCTTGATAATCGAGACCATGTACAAGTGGATTATCGCCGAACGATATCGTCTTATGCAGCGGATCCTCGAGCAGCGCATTAAACGAGATGTCTTTTCCACGTTTGTGACCAATATCCGCTCAACATATACGCAGTTGCTCTCAAACGCTGCTGTTCACGAAGACCACCGGAATGATGGCTTACTCCGGTCGAAGTTCAACGCTTGGCGCGATCAGCTCGCTCTCCAGCACCAGCGTGATGACATGGCTTATGAATTCTATGCCCCGCGCCTTGTCCAGGAATCGCTTGTGGCCTGGCGCTCGAAAAGTCAGAATGCATTTCAACTGGAAGGACGGGCCCGAGATGCTAGGTTCTACTTCTTGTCGACTCGCACTCTGAAAACCTGGCGTGCGGCCACGTTAGACTCCACCAAGCGTCGCCGCCAGGAAGCTTACGCGAGAGTTCGCCGGTTGATCAAGGTTAACCTGGCGTCCAAGGCTCTATCACACTGGCAGTCCAGGACGCGCGATGTTATAGACATAGAGCAACAAGCCCTCCAACTTGACCGGGGGACCAATTTAGATGTTTCATCGGAGCTTTTAGACCGGTGGCACGAGAAAACCGCAAAGCGAGTTCAGGATTGCGAGGATGCGGATGTGTTCTATTCCAAACGAATCGTCTATGCCCAGTTGATAAAATGGGCCGAGGCTGTTGTCGAAGCCCGTCAGCTGGAGGAGCAGGCCGTTGATGCCTATCGAGATCACGTGCTCGGTCAGGCGAACACCCAGCTCCGCAAACTCAGCCTTCGCGTCTTCCAAATCCACAGCAGCTCTGACACTGCCTATGCTCTGCGGGAACGCAATCTCAGGAAACACGCGAGGACCATATTCCGTCATTGGTTGGATAAGACCAGGATGAACCTCGAAGCTCGCGATTCTCCCGGTCCTCTGGTGAGCCCTACAAAGAACACTAGTCGTGTCACCAGCAGCGCTGCAAATCGGTCAATCTTCGACACCTGGCAGGTCGAGACCCCGTTTAAACTCAATGACTTTGCCCCTGACCTGCCACCCGTCTCGGCAACCCCATTAGCTACGCCCAATTACCTTACTTCACCCTCCAAGCGGGCCGCCCGGGTACGAGCGCTCGCGCGAGCTTCTACAACCCCAGCAACTCCTATCCAAACACCTTTCGCCAGCAGACTTCTGCGCGAGGGTGTGACTATCCCAACTACGTCCAGCCGGCCGGATCGGACCGGACGCGGTAGCGCTTTTGGGGCGAGTGTTCGGTTCGTTGATCAAGAGCCCGAATCGCCCACGGGCGGAAGGGGTTCGGGTAATCGACGACCATGAGTTTCCCTCGTTGTATAGTTGGCTGATGTCGGATGCCACGACTTATATGTATACTCCCACTTGTTATAGTATTTCAGCGGTCTTTCGTAGTTGGGCTGGATGTTACGATACCCTTTGATGTTATGAGGTAGCACTATGTAGAGAACCATTTATGATATTGAAGAATACAATCGATAGATTTGATCTGCGTGTATCTTCTTTATAACACTCCTTATAACAGAATTCGATAGCAAGTTCTAACTAGTCGTGGTTTCTTCCTCGGACGCTTGTGAGTCAGTACCCTGCAACAATATATAGCTATTTGGGTAGTCGGGTGATATCTTTTTTCCCTTCCTTCCTGATGATCTTATTTTCTAGCTGTGTTGTGCCTCTAGCACACTGTACATATAGTGAAGCTTGGGATAATTAAGTATTAATAGCAATAGCAGGTTCAAGTTCAACTAGATTGCTTCCGTAGAGTTGATGCCGTAAGTATAAGGCGGAGCGGCATCGTCATCACTGATCTTCATGTTCATAGGTACAGCTCGCCCGTTTGTCCGCTCTGCACCAGCTGAACCCTGCTCTGTTTCCCCGTACGCGTGTCCGTGACTGCTGTCCTTTCCGATCTTCTAAATTCTCCTAAAGTCTACCCAATAATGGTATAATCTCCGACCTGAGCGCACCGAGCGTTTGACTCTGAACGACCACCCCTATGCGAGCAGTACTGCCGGGGAGACCCCCAGCGAAGCTCCAGTCTTTCAGCACCGCCCTGTGGGATGGGCTTCGAGTCGTTGTAAGTTGTCATCGCATTCGGTATCTCTGTATCTATGACCGAGCTAACTCATCGCTCGGCGCGTCTAGGTGTACATCTCCGGTCAAGCACTAATTATCCTCGGCGGCCCGCACAAGCTCCTACAAACAATTTATGTCGACGATACGCCGGCGCTGGAAGGGGTCGCGATAGAGGAAGCTTCCGGGAAGATAGCAGTGTGCGGAGGGCCGTACGCTTTTGTTTACCAGCCATATGGGGTCCCCGGCGAAACGCTGAAGGTTTGTGGTTGTCCTAGGAGCTGGAGTTGCCCGAAGTCGCAGAGATCGGATGATGCTAATGGGTTGACTCAACTAGTGGTCACTGACTTCCACCCTCCGATACGAAGATGACGAAGAGACGATCCGTACGCTATCCTGGGGCTCTGCCGACGAGCTTCTACTAGGCCACTCGCACCTCACACTCTGGTTTCTGAACGACTCACCACCACGCGCGGTATGGAGGCAGAAGCTGGCGAACCCGGTTAAATTCGCGCAATTCTCGCCCGACTCTACACTTGTCGTAACTACGGGTTTATATGATCGCTTTGTCAAGGTGTGGAGGCGGTTATCGTTCGGCGCCGATGATGTGCGGTTCGACGTGTCATACCTTTCGCATCCGGCGATCGTGACGGGATTTCACTGGCGCCGGACACGCCATGGGGAACAGTCGATGGCGAATGTTTTCTACACAATATGCGCCGACAACAAGATTCGGGTGTGGGCTGAGATCGACCACCATGCGCCAGCCCCGCTACAGCGTTGGACACAGATCGATATGAGCGTTTCGCTCCAGCCAAGACATGCGACGGATGATGAAATTGTTTCCCGCCGGTATGGGTTCATCATCGACAGCCGTGATTTCTGTAGCGCTACAGAGATAGCAGTGCAGCGAGGTACAGGGAACAAAGGAAATCATGCTTTGGAACATATCATCGAGGTTGCGAATAAGAGCCCGGAAATATGTGTTGTTCTGGATGGCCAAGGACACATGTCTGCGTGGGCGCTGGAGGACGTCGGCTCAAAATCCCAGTCTGAATTGAGTGTCTTTAACATCCTCCATGTTGAGGGTCTGGACTTCTCATTCTTGCGCGGGTCCTCTGTTCAAGAGGATTATGCTCAAATATGCGCGTTCCAGAGTGACGACCCCGGAGACTCGCTCTCTATTCTAATTCACCACTTTGACGGACGGATTGAATGGTTTGCCTCGCAGGTCGATGTCTTGTTCGACCCGGCCCCGCTCAAGACTCGAATCTCCCGGAAGGCATCCTGGACTGGACATATCGGGCCAGTCAAGAAGATAGTCCGGAATGCAGTCGGGGACACTCTCACCTCACGCACGGACGAGAATAAGGCTCTCGTCTGGAGGCAGAAATTGCGAGACAGCGACTCAGGGCTGGCACGTAAAAGCTCGCTATTTTCCGATGAACATATCCATCGCAGCTGCGTGATTGAAGGTGGAGATTTCATCATTAACCTACATCATAATGGGATATCGGCCTGGGACGTTCGCTCTTTGCAGGCCAAGAAGCTTGCGTCCTTGACATTTAAACTCTCTAGCAAACCTCTCTGCGTCCTGCAGATGCCTACCCCGGAGAAGAATGCTGGGGTGGTCTACATCGCGGCAATAGGGGCGGACATGAGCGGCATAGCTTGGGAAGTTGGATTTCCGATCGGGAAACGGCAATCCATGGATGGTACCGCGGATTCCAAATGCTACTTGAAGGAATTCTGTGCCTTCGATCTCGGACTTAAAGAGGACGTTGCATACTTCTTGCCCGTGGACCCGGCGGGTCCTAGGGCGCAGGTGTCAGGATTTTTCGATCTTTTCTCGCCCGATATCGCGCTGTCTTATACAGCAACAGGTGTTGTCCGCACATGGACTGCCAAGGTTGATAGAGAGAATTGTCGGATAGAGTGGCTGCTCACGTCTACCGTTGAGACGGGCATAGTGAATCCGTCTCTGGCCAGTGGAAGCTCGATTAAAAAGGCCGCGCTTGTCGACGAGGACCGCACACATTTGACAATCTGGGATACCAGCGGGGCACAACTTGAGTTCGAGGAGCATTTCTCACAGCAGGATATTATCCGTGATCTGGATTGGACGTCTACCCCTGATATGCAGTCCGTCCTCGCAGTGGGCTTTCCACATAAAGTTATCCTCCTTTCACAGCTTCGTTATGACTACCTCGACTCTGGTCCATCTTGGACGCAGATCCGCGAGATTTGGATCCGCGATCTCACGCCTCATCCTATCGGCGATTCTTGCTGGTTGAGCAATGGTCATCTTGCCATCGGCGCAGGCAATCAGCTGTTTGTATATGGTAATGAGATTGATGTTGCGGACCGGTTGGTGTCTCAGCTTCGAATTCCAACGCGCGGCTCAAAGACAGTAGACTTGTTCGAAGTCGTGAGCCGACTGAATGGCGCGCTGCCTGTTTTCCATCCTCAATTCCTTGCCCAATGCATACTCAGCGGCAAGACGAACCTGGTGCACTCAATTTTGATGAACCTGCATCGGAAACTCAAGTTTTATACGGAGGGCGATGAGATCGATGGTTTCTTGGAGATGCCTTTGGAGGATTTCTACCTCGAGCGTGATGTGAGTAGATTCAAGCCGAATCGCTCCAAAGCTAACATGATCAGATACCACAAAAAGCCATCTCTAAAGAACTGCACTCGTCCTATGCAGATCTGTCTCTAGACGACGAGCCCACCATCATGGACGAAGCTATCGCAGGAATTCTCAACGAGAATCTAGCTCGGGTTACTCTGCCCCAGCTGACCAGCCAAGAGCAATTCCGACTAGTTGACACGATTGAATGCGTTGCTACTGTTGAGAAACACCGGCGCTCAATGGACGATAACGCCGCCCGCTTTCTTCTGTTCTTTCGGCAGCACATGCTGCGGAGGACACAAGGGGTCGCGAACAAAGAAACTGTATCTTGGCGAGAGATTGTCTGGGCTTTCCATAGCGGTAGCCAAGATATCCTTCTAGACCTGGTGTCAAGGCAGTTTGGCGGAAAGTTCACCTGGAAGACTGCCAGGGAGAGCGGGATGTTCATGTGGTTGTCGAATCCTGCAACGATAGTAAGCTATTCCCTTCTTGTGGATACATGAGCTAACAGACGCAGCGAGAGAAATTGGAGGTGGTAGCTCGAAACGAGTACACCAAGACAGAGGAGAAAAACCCAGTTGATTGCTCCTTGTATTACCTCGCTCTGAGGAAGAAGAACATCCTCCAAGGTTTATGGCGGATGGCTCATGGGAATCGAGAGCGAAATGCGACACAAAAGCTGCTAGCGAACGATTTCCGGGACCCTCGGTGGCAGACATCGGCGTTGAAGAATGCGTATGCGCTTCTTGGACGGCGGAGATTCGGTAGGTTACTTACTCTCTTGAGGGGATTATAGCTCACGAATATAGAATACGCCGCGACGTTCTTTTTACTTGCGGATCATTTGAGAGACTCTGTCTTTGTTCTACTCAACCAGGTCGGAGATCTTCAACTCGCCGTTGCCATCACTCGCGCATACGAAGGAGACGATGGCCCGGTCTTGAGAGAGATTCTCGAAACGAGAGTATTACCTGAAGCCGCTGCAGACGGAAACCGGTGGATGGCCTCCTGGGCCTTCTGGATGCTCGGTCGTCGCGACATGGCCGTGCGGTCTCTCATCGTAAGCTGAACACCTCCACTCAAGTCTTGCCAAGCTAATGATCTAGTCCCCCGTCGAATCCCTCCTCCCCTCCTATCCCGCCTCCCCAGAAACCCCTGGATCGATCCCCCTACAAGCCAAATCCTACCTCTCAAACGACCCCGCCCTGGTCGTCCTCTACAAACAACTCCGCGAAAAATCCCTCCAAACCCTAAAAGGCGCCTCCCGAATCTCCCCCCAAGCCGAATGGAGCTTCGTCCTCCGAAACGCACGCCTATACGATCGCATGGGCTGCGATCTACTTGCCCTCGACCTCGTCCGCCACTGGGAATTCCTAAAGGAACTCCCGGCCACACAACTCAATAAGTATGACAAGATGGCCCTGGTTGATGGTGCCGTTGATTACCGGAAAATGCTACGGCGACGAAGCAGTCTTGTCGTCGCGGATATGCCAGCGAAACCTAATTTAGGGGCCGAGACGAAGTCGCCACAGACGGCGAAGAAGTCGCAGCCGCCGCCTACTATGTTTCATGAGCCTGATTCGAACTCGTTGCTTGATAGTTTTGGCTTCTAGTATTTGTTGATGTGTATGTATATAGTGTCTGGAGTTCATGATTTACCTCGGGGTTCTTATTTGTGTGCTATTATATTAGGAGGTTTCTTGACCAGCGCATTGAGATTCGAATATCAAGTGAATTTAGGTAGGAAATGCTTTCATCTTCGAATATCCAACCAAACACTTATCAAGCACACAAACTTCAAACGCCAGCCCAAAAGTCTAAGCCTTGAAAAAGGATAATCGTCTCTGCTGCCACCTCCGCGACACCGTGCTATTTGAAACCCCTACCGCCGTCCCATTTGTATACCCTCCAAGAAGGGTATTGTTCACAAGGACCTTCGAATGTACGTGCTGCCCATCGATAACATGTCTTTCCTTCTCTTCTTCTCCTTCCTGCTCCTTCTGACAATCAACCCTAACGAATACCTCCACAGGACCCTTATACCTCTTCTCCCGAGGGCGACACTCACTTCTTACCTCACCTGGCCCAAATCCAGACCCTGATCCTGAATCCGAATCCGAATCCGAAGGCGAAAAAGCCATCTCAATGAGTGGACCCTCACTACACCCCGATGTCTCAAATAATCTCGCGACGCATTTCTCCCTCTCCTCTTGCCCATACAGATCAGGACTAGAAGAACCAGGAATGGTAGAAAGAAAAACCCTCCCCACCTCCCCTGAATACCAAAATGGGATCGGCACGGGCTGGCAGACCCCCGAGCGAAGAGTCAATCCGACTGAGAATTCCTCGTTTAGGTCGAGGTCGCTTGGTGTCGATTCTGATGCTGATGCTGTCTCTGGGGAGGGACAGGTCGGGGTGAATGTTGTCCAGAGACGGGTTGTTTTTAGGGCGGTTGTTTGGGTTGTATGGAGGAGAGAAAGGAGGAGGAGGGGGGGGATCTGTAGTATATGTGTTAGATTAGAGGTTCGGATTGATGTCAAAGACGATGAGAGGGAGGGAGAAGAGCATACTGTTGTCCAGTGCATGGCTTTGGTTGGGTTGGGGTTGCGGGTGGTACGAGGTAGTATGGAACACTTGCTGTACCTGGTTGTATAGGGACAAGGAAGTTGTGGTTGGATCTGATATACTGAGTAAAAGGTAGTGAAGAAGATCTTAGGTTAGTAGGTCAGAAAGAGATGGACATTATATTCTACAAGAAGCTCCCTCAATCCTTCTTATATCTCCCCCCAGGCAAGCCAACCGTGCCACATCGCGTCCTAATTGAATTCGTTTACATGGCTGGGAGGAACTCGATAACTCGCGAGGTGTCCATGACCGTGAAGCGTGAAGCATGGATCCGAAGTTTATACCGTGACTCTGGGTGTAAGGACAGCGCGAAGAATGTAAGGGGATATACCAGCTCGGCGACTTTGAGGAATCCGCCTGAAAGTGATTCAGCATTCTTGTACTACGGGACATCTGCTGCTATGTCACCTAAGTGGTATTAGAGGTATGAGAGCCTAGAACACGGTTAATGTGGACGCGCGCTACGGAATGAGGTACCTAGAGGGCTATATCGTATAGTTGCATTGGGTGGGTAAAGAGAAGTGGCTTTGAACAAGTAGATTATAGAATATTAAGCATTATCCAAGTAACTATCCAGACTACAGATAGGTAATCACAGACCCAAACCGGAGAAAACCCCCCCCTTGCCCTTCGGCTTCTGAGCGCCAGTACCAGACATCTCCCGGTCCTCGTCTCCCTCCTCATGATCCTCATGATCCTCATAACCCTCACCCTCATGATCATCACCATGGTCACCTTCATGACGACCCTCATGATCCTCACAAATCAACCTAACGGAAACACTCTCTCCAAAATACCCATCCTGAATACACCTTCCACCCTCTCTTTCCCACCCAAACAACGGCAAAACAGTAACCGGCACCCCCCCACACTCCTCATCAACATAAACCCCAACAGCATGACAATCTCGCATATCCCTAGTAATAGGGGTAACGGTAAACGAATACGCGTCGATATCAAAGGAGTGTTTCGCGGGGAGCTGGGTACAGGTATCCTTCGTAGCGACGGTCGACTCGGGAGTGTCGACGTTGTTGGTGGGGAGTTCGCCGTTGGAGCAGGCTTCGTGGTAGCTGATTTCGACGGTCGCGACGCTGTAGGCGGAGATGGCTGGGAGGAGGGCTAGGGTTGTTGCTAGGAGGCGCTGGGGAGGTTAGTTCTTGTAATTTGCATTGGGGTTGAGGGTTTTAGGTAGGACTTACGTTGGAGAGATGCATTTTGTTGGTCTGTTGGGAGTTCGAGGTAGATTGGGGTGGTAGTTGTTGGTGCTATGTGGTCGTGTGTAGACGGGTTGGGACTGACGTGGTGACCTATTTATGTTGTTTTCTGGTCGTAGTATCGACGCGTGAGAACGTGAGCCTTCATAGTAGATCCTTGGTCAAGAAGGTCTTAGGAATGCAGGAGGCGGTTGCCTAGTGGTATAGTAGTATAATCTAGTTTGCTTTAAAGTTAAGACTTTACTTTTCGCTCCTGCGGAATGCGCGAACGGGAGTACGAGGAATGCACGAAGTAAGTGCCCTTGAGATGTTGAAGACAGTCTGTGCTCAACCCAGGGATATGTTCCTCAATGCAAGGGCTCTCGGAACCCTTCTCCAGGGAGAACGGGAATTGAGTTCTGAGTTGACCTTCAGAGGGCCCGGTTCCTATCAAGGGCTGTCAGATTGTCCCATCTACTTTGAATGCGTCTTAAGGCTTGAATGAGAGGCAGCGCAGAAATTCTCAAGACGCGTTGCATGGTAGACACATCATTTGTGTCCATGTCGAATCGATCTATTGGGTAAATATTATTATGTCAAAACATTCAGAGGTTGTCCTGTACTCCAAGCCTCGACCGCTCGTTTCAATTTTGTCGCATAATTGATCAATGTCCTTTGGGACAGCCACGCCAGGTGAGGCGTAGCGATGATATTGAGATCCTTGGCGTCCTCTGCCATTAGAGGTGAAGTTCCAGGGCCTGCAGGCTCGGTTTCAAAGACATCCGTTGCTGCTCCGGAAATCCTGCGCTCGCGCACTGCCTCAACAAGGGCCCTCTCGTCCACGATACCGCCTCGAGATACGTTGACCAGGACGGCATGTGAAGACATGGACTCGAATTCCGGCTTTGAGATGAGATTTCGAGTTGAATCACTGAGTGGTACGCCAACAAACAGCACTGTACTCTGCTTGATGACCGTGTTGAAGGGGACTCTGGACGGGTCTGTAGAATTTGATGCCTTGCGGTCGGAAATCAACACCCTCATGCCCAAGTTACGTGCTAGCATGGCAATCCTTTGTCCTGCCGCTTGTTAGCAGTGTAAATCAATGTGGGGTGATATGATACTCACCTACGCCACCATTTCCAATAATCCCAACAACTTCATCTTGGCAGGTCAAAGGAGGAGTCCCGTCTTTATCAAGATAATCGAACATCAGCATCCCCTTCTCCTGCCATCTCCCCGCTCTGGTCGCCAAGTGCATGTCTACTAATTTTCGCCGTGCGGCAAAGTACAACCCTATCGCGTGCTCAGACACAGCCTCGACGTTGGAGCCGGGGCAGTTGCAAACGACAATTCCTCGTTTCCTGCATGCCTCGAGATCGACACAGTCGAAACCCGTGGCCACGATTACAATAAGTTTGAGGTGTGGGCTTACTTCGGGGGACAGAGCAGCGGCATCGACTCGGAGGGCGGAAAGAACAATTATAGAGGCGTCGCGAATGCGCTCTGGGACCTCGGCGGCTGTGGTCAAGTCGTGAACGGTCTGCGAGTAGGTCAATGGTGCGGGGAGGGCGAATTGGGGTATCTGGAGGACCTCTCCTTGGAGGAAGACGACGTGGTGGTGTTCGGCTGATGGGAGAGGCATTGTGATGTCGGGAGCTAATCTGAAGTCAAGTTAATACAGTAAAAAGCTGGGGGATCCGGCATTTATTGCTGGAGTCATTAGTTGGAGCTTATCTAGCTTGCATGTGGGGACGAGCGCCCTGTGGCTGACATGGGTCGGGTTCAAGGGAGTTCCGAGCCAGACCATGGCCACCCCGAGACTTGTATCCAGTGGTTCAGTAATGCACCTGGACCGCTCGGACCAGACATTCTGACTTTCCCATGATATTTAATGGATGCCATAGAAAGGCCTATGGGAATCGGGATGCGTACGTAGTTGATAAGATCGGCCGGCAGTGGAACTGGAGACTTGGAGATGCCAAGTCTACGGAACGCCGTATCGCCCACTAGTCCAGTCTCTGCCTGAGGCCTTGATCACAACGTGTAGGCTAACCTGGGAGTGCCTGTGTTTGCTTTAATGAAGAGTTCGAGGGTCGCTCCTTCCCGCTGAAGCCCAGCTAGCCTAGGCTGCACTTTCCTTATATTTTGGGTATATTGTCTCGCAGTATTCAAGGAAACTGCAACCAACGTACTTGCTTCACATGGTTGACCCGTGATTTGAAGCCTGAGGCAACAAAAAGCCTCAGGCAGTTACACAGATCGGATATCGCTTCCAAGGTTATCGCCCTTATCGCCCATTACTAATGCTTGACTGACCTCACCCCGTTCACGACGTCCCTCCTCACACTTGACTGCTCACGCTAAAGATGTTTTGATATTTCATACTTACTCCTTGACGCATAGAGAGGTGCGCTGCCGTTCATGAACTACGAAACCATCGCCCCGCCAGGCGGCGCAACCAGCAGCTCCAACATGTCATCATCGAATCCGCTCTTACTGAGCCAACAAGATGGACGGAGAGACAGCGCGGAGAATGAAGCGTTTGACATCTTGCACCGACCCGACGAAACACCTCCCCGGAGTTTTACACTGAGATCCCTCCTCGTCGGCCTTCTCATCGGTGCCTTGATCACTTTCTCGAACACATATTTCGGCTTGCAGACCGGCTGGATCAGTACGATGGCCATGCCTTCCGCGCTGATAGGATTCTCCGTCTTCAAAGTCTTCGCGAAATATCTCTCGTATCCGTTCACGCCGATTGAGAACGTCCTCATTCAGACCGTGGCTGGAGCGGTGGGAACAATGCCTTTGGGGTGTGGTTTCGTCGGTGTTATCCCAGCCTTGGAGTTTCTTATACGGGATGGGGAAGACGGACCGTCGGATGATGGTGGTATTGGCGAGGGCGGTCCATTGAAGCTGAACTTCTGGAAGTTGGTTCTATGGAGTCTTGGGGTATGTCTATTTGGGGTTGTCTTTGCCGTCCCGCTGAGAAAGGAAGTGATCGTCCGCGAGAAGCTGAAGTTTCCCAGTGGAACAGCATCTGCTCTGATGCTAAGGGTCTTGCATGGGAACGGGTCGGACCAGAAGGGCGCAGAGGGGGTTGGTGGTCGCTCGGCGGAGAGCCAACAGGACGAGGAGGATGTCCAGCCTTTGTTGCCGCGGGGTCATGAGGGAAGAGGAACTGCACCACAGCAGAACAGGCCCGAATCCGAAGATGTGAAAAAAGACTGGAGGTCCAAGATGCGTTTATTGATAGGCGCATTTGCAGGCTCTGGCATTTATGTAAGGCCATTTTCCTCGTGTCCGAGAGGGAATATACTGACCCAATAGACACTGTTCTCCTACTTCGTACCTCAAATCCGCGATGTGCCGATATTAGGAACATCTCTTGCACAGAACTGGCTGTGGACGCTCAATCCCTCACCAGCGTATGTTGGACAGGGAATTATTATGGGTCCATCCACCTGTATGCACATGCTTCTCGGGGCTGCCTTAGGTTGGGGTGTTCTGTCACCGCTCGCAAAATCTCGCGGATGGGCTCCTGGGCCTGTGGATAGCTGGGAGGATGGAAGCAAAGCCTGGATTGTATGGGTCTCGTTGGCTATAATGCTTGCAGACTCTATAGTCAGCCTAGGGTGGCTGGTAGTAAAGCCTGCTTTGAGATTTGCACCGATGATCATAAACAAGCTTTCAGACACCCGGATTGCGCGCTGGATTGCCTCAAAATCTTCAGGGCTTACTGGCCATTACAACTACTCAGCCTTGCATCCATCGGAAGAATCAGATAGAACCGGTTTGAAAACGGCCGCGGATGACGACGCACCTCCATCTCAGCTAATCTCCATGCGGACAGTTCTCATCCTCCTACCCATAACGCTCATCCTGAACGTCGTCTGCATGCACATCGTCTTTGGCGACATCATCCCCCCCTTCCTCTCAAGCCTCGCCACCCTCCTCGCCGTCCTCCTCTCAGTCATGGGCGTCCGCGCCCTCGGCGAAACAGACCTCAACCCCGTCTCCGGAATCAGCAAACTAACCCAACTTCTCTTCTCTATCGCAACACCAGCCTCCCACTTCTCCCGCCGCACCGCAATAATTACCAACCTCCTCGCCGGCGCCGTCTCCGAATCCGGCGCCCTCCAAGCCGGCGACATGATGCAAGATCTAAAAACAGGCCATCTCCTCGGCGCAAGCCCCAAAGCCCAATTCTACGGCCAGATGATCGGCAGTCTTGTCGGCGCCGTTCTTTCAACGGCCGTCTACAAGATGTACGTTAACGTCTACGAGGTCCCGGGGCCTATGTTCCAGACGCCTACCGCTTACGTCTGGATTTTCACGGCCCGCCTTGTTACGGGACAGGGATTGCCGCCTATGGCTTGGGAAGCATCTCTTCTCGCGGGCGCAGTCTTTGCGCTCATAACCGTCTTCCGCATCATCGCCGTTTCTCCTATCGCCAACGGCGGCCGACCCTATGGCGTCCCGGCACCCTGGCGATCCTGGATCCCCGGCGGAATCGCCGTCGCAGTCGGAATCTTCAACGTTCCCTCCTTCACACTCGCGCGAGCAATCGGCGGCCTCATCGCCTGGTGGTGGTCTCGCAGTTACACGACGAAGAACCCGCCTTCGGCGGATCCTACGCAACGCACAGACTATAGAAACGACGATGCATCCAGTATCCCAGATGGCAGTAAACTCGCTGCCCAGACTACGAACGAAGACGCTGCTTCGTCGAGCGTGGTTGTCTTGGCTTCGGGGTTGATTCTCGGTGAGGGGATTATGAGTATCGTGAATTTGCTTTTGGCTAGTGGGGGTGTTTCTCATCTCTAGAATTTTTTTGGGCCGTCTATAGATACATATAGATCCGTATATGAGAAGAAGTAACGGGATGGGCCCTTTTTCTCATTAGTACTTATAGAGCTCCAGAACCCCTGTGCCAGCCAATCATGATTCTGTTTGGCACCTGGCCCCGTGACATGGCAATTATAAAGGCGCACGCGCGTCTCTATTTTTGACTCCGGAGTACTGCGTCTAGTCAATGTCGAAGCGACGCTGTCTGCTAAGGCGAGAAATCAAAAGCCTCTCAGCTCAACACACATCCCTCTTTTAATGGTATGAAATACAAATTTTCATTGTTTTTGGTGCGGTTATATCTCCTCAGTACTGAATAGAAAGTCCAGGACTAACTCGCCGCAATATCTCAAGAATTTCCTCCCATACCTTCTTCCTAAAGGCCGCTTCATGAGGGTTGGTCACCAACTCTCCGGGCCTAGGATATCGGGTTAGCACGAATGGATATAGAGATGAATGAAAGGTCAGCTCACGTGGTGATTGCTTGGTTGTCCAGTCACTTCCCATGGGATATCACTCCCTGTGTTGAAGCGTGCAAGAGTGTTTTGCTGCCCTCCTGCACAGACCTCGCCACTCTCCCTCGTCATCAAGTCCGACTTGCAGAATCCAGGTGCCACTGTATTGACCACGACAAGCGGGCCCCCCTGTGCAACGCCAGGCGCCAAACGAGCAATTTCCTGAGTCACCAAGATTGCCAGCAGCTTCTATACCCCGTACCGCTCAGTCGGACCTCCCAGTTTCTGAGACTTGGCCCATTCATCCTCGTTGTTCAGGACGGGAAGGATACGATCCGCCGTACGCTCGGAGAATTTGACAGACTCGTGACTATCGCTTGTGACGATGACCAAATGCGGCCTTTGAGTGTCTTGCACGTGCTGTTCCGCACTATGCTGTAGCAACGGTAATAGCTCTAAACGAAGAAGGGCGGTTGAGAGCACATTGATTTGGAGGTGTCTCTCCCATCCATCGCGGGTGACAGCCCACATCATCGAGGCGATGCCAGCATTCATGATCGCGGTGTCGAGGCGGCCTTGCTCAGAAACTACGTAGTTTCGAACTCTCGCTGCGAAGGCTTGGACGCTGGCGAACGATTCGAGGTCGATGGGCCAGACAAGCAATTTGTCTTTGCCGGAGTTGCCGGTGCTTGATTCAATGTCGGCTTTGGCCTTGTCGCCTTTGGAGAGGGTGCGGCGCCGAGAGCCAGGGCGTGTCGAGCGGCTTCCTGCCCGAGGCCAGTGTTGCCGCCGGTGATGAGGATAGTCTTTCCATTGATCGTTGATGCGGGTGGGAGGTTCAGCCTTGTGGCCAGCTGGCGAAATAATCCACCCATGGCGAGTACTCGGGCGCTGGTGACGACGACTCGGGATATGTCTGAAGGGGCATGGACTGGAGTCTGAAGCTCGAGCTTCCTTCCCTTTCATATCGGGCGCATCAAAGCATCTGCAGCTGTTCGCGGGTCTGGTTACACACGGGGGTTTACACAGTCCGCTTCGCCTTATCTCCGGCCTGGGGACATACATGGTCTACTTTCTAATCCCGTTAGCTCCGGTCTCCATTGCCAGCTTCGACGACAAAGAAGACGGATAGATAGCCTACCCGACCCCTGAGCCCTACTCCGGTCAGTACCAGGGGGCGGGTGCAGCAGATAGACCGTCTTCGGGTACCCCGCAGTCCGCATGGTGTTTGGGCTTCAGTCCTCCTGCTTATAAGCGACCGTCATTCATCATGGAAATGCTACCGGTGATTTAGCCTCTACAATGTCTACTAACACCATGATTTCTTCCGCGGCTGTAGAGCCGCACTCGGGGGGTGGAACACCGCAAAGCAATTCGTCTGATGAAAAAAGGGCATGTCCCACGCTCAAAATGCTCCTGATGTTCCGCCGCGGACTGTTCACGGTATTTCATGGGCGCTGGTTGGTGAGTAAACCGGGCTCACAAGAGTTTGTACAACTGATGGCTAACCGTATACATTGAATTCAGTGCTATCAATTCTCTCCTGTGTCTTTCTCTTCGCCCTCGACAACACCATTGTCGCAGTTGTCCAGCCGGCAATTGTGGATGAATTTGGCGGCCTTGCGTTGCTTCCATGGCTATCTGTAGCCTTTTTGCTGGGTGCTGCGAGTACCTTGCTTGTTTGCTAGGTTGATTTCTCTCTTTACTACACGTGTTGGTCGTTGTTAACCGAATACTCGCGGGAGTAAGGGCTATGGACTGTTCAACTGTAAGTGGCTTTACATTATCACAACTGTTATATTCGAAGTTGGGTCCGCCGTGTGCGGTGCTGCTCCGAACATGAATGCCTTTATTGTCGGCCGTGCAATCTGCGGGTTTGGGGGCTCAGGAATGTACCTTGGAGTGATGACTATGTTGTCGATTCTCACTACACCCATGGAACGGCCGATCTACCTCGGTGGTACAGGATTGATATGGGGTCTAGGCACAGTGTAAGTCGTCGTGGCTGTCGTCAGTTTCCCTGATTTTGTACGGCGATAGTAACATATCCTTGTACAGGCTTGGCCCCATTATTGGTGGAGCATTCACCGATAGCAGCGCAACATGGCGCTGGGCATTCTACATTAACCTCTGCATTGGTGGTCTCTTCGCCCCCGTCTTCGTCTTCATGATACCCACCATTGACCCTCGCCCCGAAGTTTTTATAAAGGCGCGACTGGCTGAGATCGACTGGGTCGGTTCAATTCTCTTTGTTGGTGGCTATGTGGCCGGGATTATGGCAATTGCCTTTGGTGGCACGCTTTATGCCTGGGATGATAGCCGGATCATCGGCATGTTTGTCTGCTCTGGTGTCCTGTTTATTCTTTTCTTCCTCCAGCAGGGCTTCATGGTGTTTACCTCTCACACCAGCCGGATCTTTCCCATGCAGTATTTGAAAAGCAAGGAGATGATGCTTCTGTTTATCGAGACCGCCGCCGGCGGCACGTCGTCTTTCGTCCCGATCTACTTTGTGCCCCTGTACTTTCAATTCATCCGGGGCGATGGCGCGCTCGATGCAGGGGTCCGCCTCCTACCCTTTATCGTTCCGATGGTGGTATGCAACCTATTGAACGGGGTCGGCATGAGCCAACTAGGATACTACATGCCCTGGTATTTGCTCGGTTGAATCCTAGTTCTCGTTGGCGGTATCCTCCTCCAGATAATGGATCTTGACACGAGCGTCGCTCACATCTACGGGGCGCTAGTCCTCGGTGGGTTAGGGACGGGCGTCTTCTCGCAAGCCAGTTTCTCCGTCGCGCAGTCCCTGGTCCCGATAGAGGAGATCCCCATGGCTGTCGGCTTCATCACCTGTGGGCAGATCGGGGGGTCCGCAATTGCTCTCTCGGTTGCAAACACCGTCTTCATCAACCGCGCTACGCTGCAGATCGAGAACTTGCTGCCGAATGTGCCTGTAGCGAGTGTGCAGGCGATGATTGCGGGGGCTAACAGTGGACTTTTGGATTCCTTGAACGCTAGCATGAGGCGGCAGGTCCTCGCTGCGATCGTAGATTCGATCTCGGACGCTGTTGTGCTGGACCTGACGGCGGGCTGTGTTGCTGTTCTGCTAGCTGTGTTTCTGAAACGGACCAAAATGAGTCACGTCTCTGGTGGTGTAGTAGGGGGTATGTGATTACCTGTGCATAGGTTTCATAGACTACTACGCAACGTGCCTTGACTCGGGGGGATTTGCGCGCTCCGGGGTGGGGGGTGAAGCGTTGCTGGACGGAGGTGAGCAGGCCACACAGTGTTAGGGCATTTGAGTCAAAAAGTGATAAGGATAGAAGATAGTCTCCATTGGCTTTGTCTTGCTCTTATATCTAGATTAATAAACTATTTATCATATTACACAACCCATAGAATATTTATCACACCCAGCCAGCGAACCTGCAAAGTCCCAAGTAGTCAAGAGAAGCGCCTGTTTCACTCTGCAGGCCTGCGGGAGCTTAGTTGGAAACAATTGGCCTGGACTTTTCATATCACTTCAAGTGATCCTGCAGGATTTGTGTAGAACGTCCGCCTACAAGAGCTCACCTCAGTCCGACTCAGACAAACAACCTGCGTGCTAGTGCTTACCAACCACCACCCCTTACTCTGATGGTACTCCCTATTACCATTTCTTTTGCACTGTTATCTGTAATTTGACTCCGGAGTACTGCGTCTAATAGACTTATTTTGCTAATTAAACCCGATGCTACCATCACCCGAGTCGATGTCGAAGCGATGCCGTCTGCTAAGAGGAGAAATCACATATTCTGCGGCAAAAGAACGAGAAAGCAATATATTGCATGAACTGAATCACCATCGACAGCAATATGATTATCTCAAGAGTCTACGGAAGAAAAGCCACCTCCCTGAAGCCATAGTCGCCGTCATCTCAACTTGAACCCCAAAGATTGCCACGGTTGCCGACCCAAAGGAATGGCTCTCTGGAACCTTCAACGGTTGCATTCCGATCTTTATTGGCAGCAACAATTCGAGTCCTAGCCTGTTGCTTCGTCTTCCGCTCCCTTACCGCATTGGAGAGAAGTTTAACGCAGGAAACGGTGATGAGAAATCATGTGTGAGGTTGATACCTACCTTTGGCTTCAGCAGAACTGCCCAGAGGTTCGTATCCCGAAACTTTATGGGTATGGATTGGCTACAAGCTACAGGGCAGATGGTGTGTATCTTGCTTCCTTTTCGTTTACTGTGTTGCTAATAGATCAGTTCTCTCCGCTCGAAAGCCAGCCATTCATATCTCGGACCATTGAGATTCTTCGTCGTTGCTTGTTTCAGTTATTAGGATATGAATCTCCATCTATCTATCTCACCTACGAAGGCGGAAAAGACGAAGCCTTGGGAGTTTGGTATCTGCTAATTGAATATATGGACAAGTCGCGCGGAAAAATGCTCTCTGAATCGTGGGAGGTAGGACACCAGAACGCCCACCTACGAGGAAACCTTTTCCGCAGTCTATCCAACATCATGCTAGCGCTTTCACAAACTCCTTTGCTCGCAATCGGCTCTTTTACTGTCAATAACAGAGGCATTCTAGGTCCGAGAAACAAGCCCCTAACTCTAGAAATCCAGCAGCTGGAAAACGAATCTATCCCCGTGGACATCCCACGCGAGTTCACATATTCGACCGTCGACTCTTATACCAACGTCATCCTCGCCTACCACGAAAGCCGCCTGCGGCACTAACCCAACGCGGTAAACAGCATCCAGGATGGCTTATTCCAAATGGCCGCCCTAACGATCATGAGAGCTACCCGACACCTATTCTTCTCCCCCAGTCTCCGCCGCGGCCCGTTTCTCATGAGCCTCACAGATCTCCATCAAAGCAACATCTTCGTCGACGAGAATTGGAATATCACTTGCCTCGTTAACCTTGAGTGGGCCTGTGCTCGCCCTGCAGAGATGATCCAGCCGCCATACTTGTTGACAAACCAGTCCGTTGATGATATTACCATCACGGAGTACGAGGAATTGCACGGTAAATTCATGCGTGCCTTAGATGAGCAGGAACAAAAGTATTACCCTCAAAGTAAACTACAGCTTCGAAGTATCATGCGGGATGGATGGGCTCGCGGTACATTCTGGTACGCCCTTGCACTTGACAGCCCATCTGGGCTTTTCCGGATTTTCTATGACCATATCCAACCGCGGTTTTCGAAGGAGCATTTGACGATGAATCGTTCTTCCGGATTACTTCGGAGTACTGGACATTCAATATGCCACAGTTCGTTCAGGAAAAGATAAGGGATAACGAGCAATATCACCAACTCTTGCTTGAGGCCTTCAAATAGTCGTCCAGTGACCAGTGCTTGGTTTTTTACCCAGGAACTATCGTGATATGCGAGGCTAATCATCATCTTTGTTGATTACGAGCACTACCATCTCCCCCACTCCAACCCTAATCCCGAGTCTAGAGATTGCTCGCCGCATCATAAAGAGATTCAGCGCATTCCTCAACTGGGCCGCTTTACCCGAAGACGAAAGCTGCTCCGAGGTCTGTGCAACGTACTCTAACTACCTACTAGGTCAGTAGTTACTCTCTGAGAGATGGCTGCCTAACATGAGCATACCAATCATGTGGGAGAAAGGTAGATATCTCTATCTCTCTATCTCAAGCGTAACGATAAACAAGTATACGAATGAACAAGAAGGTACATACATACATAATATATAATCACGATTTTTTTTAAAAATGATCTAGTTACCAACCTGTCATCTATCTATCTATCTAGAGACCTCTCCAGTATAGTTTCCCTCACATTAATGCGATCTGATTTAGAAGTACGCTACTTACTGGAAAGCCTTCCATAGATAGATAGACCCTCGGAGTAGCCTCGAGCTGAGATTATCTTGTTTTTTTCCTGCATATTCAACACATGCATGGAATTCTAAGTCAGTGTATTGGTTCTTGAAGCATTCATTGTATGTAGTACATAGTCATCCTCGTCACTCCCCGTGAGGTATCTTCACCATGTGGAAGCGTTTGCGGGGAGTGGAGGGGAGGTAATTGGCGCTATTGAGAAGAATAGGTGCAGGACAGCTATTCTGAACATCACGTACATGGAGATTCTTTGGGGAGGTACCTTGAGGCTTGGTACTTGATACAGGCTTGGTGGAGGCTGGTTTATATAGTTTATATTAGGGGACTCAACAGTACAGTATTACGTTAGCGATGGGTAAGGAGGAAAGAGTAAATAATTGTCAAGATAAAGGACCTCAAAAGAGCACTAAACAATATATGGTAGGTATAGAATAGAAGAGAAATGAATAGCGCTGATAAACTCAAAGTGGAAATATGACTGTTATGACCTCAGGAGCAGTCCATTCAGGACAATGTTCGCACATTCTATGTGCAAAGGGAATATCATACAGAAATTTTCACAAATCAAAGGGGGTATATCCTGTTAACTGGACATAAAATAGGCACACAGGCATTTCTTTCTTCAGCGAGGCGGAGTTTCAACCATAAATCCTGACCCAGAGGTATCCAGCACTATGGTAGTAACCGCCCGCTATTCATTCAAGTCAATGGAGAAGCGTGGTATTTGTAACGTCAACGTAAATGGTGGAAATGGAAATCAAGCAAGCGGATGAAACCAAATGCTAAGGTGGGATTGAGAATAGAAAGGGAAAAGATCAAATGGGATAGGTAGCTCTGATGGCGCGAATGCATGACGAATTCTCAATGCAGCGAGATTAACGGTCAGAGAGTTTTACTCGATTGCGTGTGAACGCGAACGCAACCGGTATAGAATTCAAGCGTCATGGGACGAAGCGGGTGGGGGAATGGCCGGAAGTGCACCGGATGGAGGTGGCGCGGCAGGGGCTAGAGGGCTTGGACCAGGACCGGGAGCGATACGAGGATTTTGTCCGATAGCGCCTCCGGCACTGTTGCTACGTTGTCGTTGATTGGCAGCGGGCATCTCTGGTCGTTGCATACCGGGTTGTCCGTATGGCCCCGGGCTCATTGACCGGGGAGGCCCTTGGCGCGGTCTAGGGCCTGGAGAGTATGACCTTGGAACTGGCGGGAATTGCTGCGCCGGAGACATAGAGCGTGGGGTTTGAACATGCGGGGGCGGAGGACCGTAGCCACCGTGGGCAGGAGACCCTGAACGAGCGGGAGACATTGGCCGCGAAGGAGATGCAGGTCTGGCGTCTTGAGGGTAGAAGCGAGGAGATTGCGACGTACGGCCGGGGCCGGGAGAACCCATCATTGGTGACCCAGGAGGACCTTGAGAGCCAGGAGTTCCAGGGGGACCGCGTGGACCGGGACCAGGGCGAGCCCCAGGAGGTGGTCCAGTACGAGGCTTGACGGGACGAGCAGATAGACACGAGCGTGGAACAACTCCTTGTTGTGAACGGTCCATTCTCATACAGAGCGTCCAACCATCGTCATACTCATGCAAAAGTCTAACAAGTTGCCCGGCGCGAAGACCTAATTCATCTTCCATTGAGGGCGCAAAATCCATTTGTACGCGATGCACATTGGCCGGAGCCGGAGCGACACCAGGAGGCGGAGCTGCACCCATCGGGGCCAAAGCTGGGTCAATGACGTTAGAGTTGGGGGCTGTGGGAGCAGGGATTGACGAGGCTTCCGAATCCGAACTTCCAGGACGGCTGGGAGCATCCTTATCCGCAGTCTGAGAAGCGACGGCAGTGCCGACAGCGACAGTGCCGATAGCAGCGCCAGACACTGCGGCCGCAGCAGCAGCAGATCCATCGGGAATGGTAGTAGGGCTCACTGGACCGGAAACACTAGCAGGACCGGAAGGCGAAATCGGTGCGCCCGCTGAGGTCGAAACAGGGGATGCAGCCTCGCTTTGGATACCGGGAGTTGAACGGTTGATCGTAGAAACAGGCGACGGAACCTCTGCCTGATGACCGAATGGATTAACCGGATCGCCGAAAGGATCGCGATTGCTGACACTTGACTTAGGCGTGTGCATCTGTGGGGTTTGAGGTGGTGAGTTTCCAGTGAGGTTGCGCGAACTGGCTGCTGCACCGGCTGCTGCACCCAAACTGACTGCAGAAACCGGCGTGACGCCACCCTGAATAGGGGTCAAGTCGGGAGCGAACTGAGTGACGGGGCGAACATTGAGCTGAGGAGGAATGGATTTTGTCGTTTGCTGAGGAGGTGGTACAGGCGCTCGCTGTTGCGGGGGGTTATAGTCTCCGTAAGCCTTTTCGTTTGGCGCATCGTTGCCCTCGAGCTCTTGACCACCCTGCTGCTTCTTCTTCTTCCGAATGAAGAAGAAGATCAAACCGGCGACCAGACCCACGGCGAAGATAACGCCAATAGCTACGCCTGCTGTTGCACCCGCGGAGAGACCACTGGAGCTGGAATCGGCAATAGCCGTCGGAGAGTTCGTCGCGGTGGACTGATCGGCGCCAAAAGTTGAAGACGCCACATCGTCAGAGTCGGTGCTGCTAGATGTGATTGTCGCCAGGGTCGTTTGAGTGGTTGACGTCGTATCAGTCGTATCGGCCGCAGTATGAGTCGTTGTCGTCGTCGGCTCTACAGTCTTGGTCGTAGTAGATTCCTTCGTAGTTGTTTCGTCATCCTCCGTCTGTGTAGATGTCTCTGTTGCCTCTTCGGACGTTGTTGTTCGGGTCGCCTGAACAGGCGCACCGAGCCCGGCGTTGGTCTTTGTAGCGGTGGCCGTGGCCGTATTCTCTGAATCATCATCCCCTGCAGTGGAGTAGCCACCAATGGCGCCTGTGAACGTCTGCTCAGCTGTGACATATACCGTTACTCCGTCGGGGTCTCGCGCCTCAAGATGGCCTTGGCGGTCATGGTGGCTATGTGCGTGCACCATGATTGTGATACTAGTTTGCTGGACTTGTAAAGAGCGAATCGCACACCGTCGAACCTATCACTCCAGCTGGGTGTCGTACTTCGGCTCGGCTATATTCAAAGGCGACTCAGGCGGCGGATTCAGGGGAAGAGAACTGTATTGTACTGCTCGATCGAATGAACGCGTATCGTGTAAAAGAGCGCAAGCGCGATTACTTGGAATGTGAGTGGAAAGAACGGAATGGGTGGGATACTCGACGACGGCTGGACGACGATCGAGGATGATAAAGAATGACAGCGAGCTTCCAGGCCGCGAAAATCAAACAAGGGAAGAAAGAAAGAAAGAGTCGCAGGGACTCCGCGAATGGGAGAAGGGAGAGACGGCTGAAGGCTGAAGGTGAGATGAAGGAAGTCAGCGAAGTGCTGTCGTTATTTACCTCAACCTTGTGATGACCCCGGCGTACTCGTATTTACCAAATGTTACGGCCCTGAGAAACAAACGAAATGAGTTCAAAGCTAATTAAATCTAACGCCCAATCGCGTTGCTGCATTTAGCCGATGGCCTCACCTGCGCTAACCATCTAGGGATGAATGAGTGGGGGACCCCCGCTCTTTCAGGGCCCAAGGCACAACGATTGGACTGATTAAATTACGGTGCCTGGATCAAGGTTGCAGACGTCAAGATCGGACGGACACGAGGAGAGAAATCTTTCATTATTCATGACGATCAACAACTGCTCTTCCATGCAATTTGCTCTGCAGCTATATTTGGAGACGCCGAAATAAGACACAGAAGCCAGGACAACAAAGAGTCCATTTATTGCATCTTTGTCCCACCTTTGGCCCTGCTGACTGCGGTAAATAACATTCAGGGGCACTAGCGATGATGCCATAAATTCAAGTTGTTGAACCGTGGCTCAGACTCGGACATGGTATTTCGTAGAACAAGAGTCTTGCGGGGTCATCCAATTGGTCCAACGGAAATTTGGAATGTGCGTAAATAATAATACAGCTTCATTACTTATTGTGTAACCACCTATGGCAGCAATTCTCGAGTCGCGGTCAGCCTTGTCTGGTTATTGACTTAGGGTCAAGCTGAAACAGACCGTCAAGACTTGGCCCACCTTTCACTTAAGTATCTTGTCGGTGTCCGAGGTTGAGAATTATGGATTTCATAAGTATGTTGATATCTACGGAGTACGGAGTTCTCTTTATACTGGGATGACGGCGAATTACTCGGCGATCTATTAGCATCAGTACTTGGAATCAAATCCATACTATTTCTCACCGGTAATCCCATGTCTCGTGTAACTTGGCCTGGTTCTTTGGGCTATAGCGTCTCTGCCGTAGCTGGGAGATATCAAGATATTCAGTCTCCTATAGGTAGTGCGCCGCAGAGAGTTCCCGTTCTTTGTAATTATCCAGGATCAAATCATTGTCAGAATGGTCCTCCGCGTTGTCATTATTACTATCTAGCTCGGTCACACTGTCCGAGGATTCATTGGTAACATTATCTAAGAAGACGCCTAGATCGGTGCTTGAGCTGCTATTGTTATCGGATCCAACCAATCAAGGGGAGTGCCGCATGCAGACAAAGGCGTGCGAGAGGATGGGATCCTTGGATAGCGAAAGAGTTGAGCAGGGTGATAGAGGTTGGTATTCTCTAGCGGGTTCGGAATAGGCAGTCAAGGCGAAAAAGGGGTTGACTCGCTCAAAAGCGAGGGAAGGGAAGTGAGAGAGTGTCATGATTGTCAAAGGCTTTATAAAATCGGAGGGAAAGAGACAGTCGCGGAGAGAGCCAAAAATGGCTCCCTTCTCAGAGAGTTAAGGGGAGCCGTCGGGTGCGATTATGTACTATGTACCTCCACGTGACGCCAAGTCCTCAAAACAGCGTCGAATGCAGCCGTTTTTTGGCCGCTGAATCTAAACACCGCTGCGCCGCATTGCTGCCTTGAAAATCTTTGCAAAGCCGGAAATATGCTCCCTGTTAAGCATCTTCGCGTGAATACCAGGACAATCATGGAATTCGACTTCCGTCTCGCAAAAGTCGGCCCAGCGCCCGAGCTTATTCTCTCTCCAGTCCTTCCGATCGCGGGCTGCATAAGTAGGCGGGTCTGCCACGAAGACATCCAGGTGCTGCACTTTGCCTTGGGGCTTATACGTCGCGACGTTGACGCGGAAGTTCTCAGCAATATCGCTTATGAGTGCCAGGTGCTTGCTGTCGATGGCTAGGGCTGTCGCCCGCTCGGCATCGCCGATATTCAGGATGTGAGTCAGTGCAGCCTGGCGGTCAAGCGTATGCAGGTAGGGTGTGACTTCCACCATGGTCTTCTCGTCAATAAGCTCAAGAAAGAAGGCAATGTGCAGCAGCACGTCAGTCCAATTCAAATCGCCCACGTAGTGGGCAATATGCGGCGGATAGTCAATGCTCGCCAGAAATTTGACTTCCTCTCCCTGCGCCTCCAGCACTTTGGCCACCTCATACGCCAGCGTGGATCCCAAGGAGTACCCTGCAATAGCGTATGGACCATGCGGCTGAACCTGGCGAATCTGCGTTGCATACGTCTCCACGGTTTCCTCGATGGACCCGAAGAATCGCTCGTTCGAGCCATACCCTCGGGTGCGCAGCGCGTACACAGACCGCGTTGGGAAGTGTTTAGCAAGGGAAATAAATACCAGAACCTCGCCGCTTCCAGGGTGGATGCAAAACAACGGCGTACGACCCTGTTTGTGTTGCTGCAGTGGCACAATCGAATTATATACACCTGAATGTGATCGGAATGAGTCAATTGACCTTGCAATTGCGCCAGGAGTCGGACTGTGGGTCAATGAGCCATTAACGAACAGTTTGTATCTGGTTCTCACAGGAAATGGGGGATCTCACTTATATAATATCATGGACAGTGGAATATCGACCGTGGGGTCTAGCAACTTCTGAACCTTGGACCTCAGCAGTATCAGATTCAACGAGCTAATACCCAAGTCGAAAATAGAATCATCCATACTGATACTCTCAGCGGGTCTTTGCAGAAACTCAGCCAAGGCTCTCTGCACAGTTCTTTCGCTGTCAGTCGCTGCAGGGCGCCAATTGGACTGGCGGTAGCGCGCGATAACCAACTGGTCTGCGCGCTCAATCGACGAGTACTCGCCGCTCTCGAGTGCAGCACGCACCTTGCTGTGCGAGATTTTACCAAGCGACGACTTCTCCAGCAGTGACTGGGGGAGAGGGATGAGGCGTGCAGGCCTTGTGCCTGTCAGCAGTGAGACTGTCTTGGAAATGGCCTGTGCGGTCTCGAATCTTGCGTGATGGTCCTCTGGAGCATATGACGGCGAGTAGACGACAGCAATCTCCTCAGTGGCTGAGCCAGGAGGGCGAATTGGCACAACTACCGTGAACGAGCGCACCTGGCCAGAAACAACTTCCTCCTCAATAGCCGTTTCGAGCTCGGTCGAGCTCCACTTCACGCCATTGACGATGATGGTGTCCTTGGTCCGGCCAGCCAAGTTCAAGTTGCCGGCATCGTCGATCCAGCCCAAATCCCCGGTTATGAACCAGCCATCCGACGTGAAGGCGTTTTTGGTCGCCGTCTCATCGTTGTAGTAATGGTCAAACACGACCGGACCCGCGACTTGGAGCTCCCCGGACTCGCCGGGCGCTGCTGGCTTTCCAGGCTCTGTGATCCTCATGATACGCATGTTCATCCCGGGGATGCAGGACCCAAGACTGGCAAATTCAAGGGACCGCCTAATATCGTACGAAGGGCAAGCCCGAGAGTAGATGGATCCTGCACATGTCTCAGTCATCCCGAAGCCGGGACGAATCACTTCGCCCTGGGCACCACAACGACGGAGTTCCCGCGTGAGCTCATCGCAAGTCACGACCACATTAGACTCGCCGCCCGAAATTAGAGCCTTAAGGCTCGACAGATCGGCCGTGAACGTTGGGTTCGCCCTCAAGCTGTCACTCACCTTGGTTAGAAAGAAGTTGGGCGCAAATGTGTAGGCTACTTTGTGAGTGTCCAACAATCGAATGAACTCCAGTGGATCCCGGAGGAGCTCTGATGCCGCAGTATGGACCTGATCGCTGCCCAGGATCACTAAAAGTGGGTCTATCAGATCTTGCAAACAGTGGCCGTATCAGAAGGCGATGCGCTAGGAGGGTCATACATGCATGCAAATGAATCTCGGTCAAACTAGCAACGTGGTCAAGACCGACCCAGTTGTAAAAGACATCACCAGGTAGCGTGCCATGGAGGCTAGATTTGCCCTGGATAGCCGTGAGGAGCTGACCGTGACGCAAGGGTACTGCCTTGGCACTTCCAGTGCTCCCCGAAGTCAACATGAGGACCCCAACGTCCTCTGCCAGTTTCTGAAACCCGGAAAACTGAACAAGGCCTCCATTAGTGGCAGGCGGCAGGAGAGACTCGACATCGTGTAACCTGAGCACCTCGAGTCCGAGGAATTCGGAGATAAGTCGCTTGCTTGTGAGCACGACCGGTTGATTAAGCTGTGCGTGTAGGTGCAGCAGGTGCGTTTTGCGCCGTGTTGTATCCTCGACGAAGGGCGTGGAAATGGCCGGCAGATATCCAGCAAGTGTCACGGCCCAGAACCACTCGATGACCTCTCGCTGCGTTTCAAAATGCAACAGAATGACCGAATCAGCCGAGAGGCCTGGAATCTGGCTGATTACATGAGCCTTCTCGCCTGCGTCTGCAAGAAGCTCGGCGTACGAGACACGAGTCGACGTGAGCACGTCATCCTCTTGAGAATAGTATATCAGTCCCCCGCTGGTAGTGGATGCCCGGGCAAGAAGCTGTGCCAGGTTTCGGAGACTACCAACCAATTGTTGGGGCGCCTCGACCACTGAGCCCATTGAGCCGCAGGTAGAGTGTGGAAAGCCGTGAAAGTTGGTCTCAGGTTGAATCACGCAGGGGGAATGCTGACTGGGGTGCAGGCGGGACATATCAGCACTGAGCAGCAGCAGGTCCTTGTCTTTTTAAAATTGGTCGTCACCTCTCGTTGGCCAGCCTGCAGGCCTGGCCTAGATTTAAATCATGCTAGAGTGGAGATCATCCGGACATTCAAATCGCACACAGGTACGAGGCAAATCCCAATTGGATACTTCCCACACCTGTTAGAGACACTTGCATGAAGCCTGGCCCCCAGGGTTCATTAAATATACTTTGACCAAAGCAACCATGATACGGACTCTCCCGATGGTCCCAACCAGAAGGAGCCAAGAGCTCGCTTCCTTCCATCGCATTCTCCTGATAGACGAGCCTGGCCCTGATAGACCGAGCCTGGCCCCGATAGCGAGCTTGGCCCTGATAGACGAGCTTGGCCCTGATTCCCTCGGTTCGCTCGGGTGGTGGGTGAGGAAGAAAAGAAACCATGGTTGATATAGGGAATAGCCTGATGTTAGAGAAAATGGACCTTAGTCCAAGTAAAAACAGTATAGAAAACACTATAAGAGAACCAACAAGTCGAGAACAGCCTTTCAGGCTGTAACTAGCCACTGACTAGCAGGTTTAGTCACGGATGACTCGGGTTTTGGTTATATATACTATATACTAATATAGAGGACGTACTACGGAGTAATAATTAGCCTTTTGGCTGAACGGGGGGGCGTCTCGCCCGCCGATTGGCCTGTTCTCGCTTCGGGGCTCGCCGAAAGAGGATTCTCCGGATCCACCACGGGCCGTTCCTGTGCCAATCAATGATGATCAATTCACTTGCTGCGAATGAACAGGGAAATGTCCGTCTCGGCGTCTATGGTTGTTGGACGGGGCAGAGGGAATGTAGAGCAAATTCAGAATCCGAACCTTTTTTTTTTTCCCGGCTTGGTATACTACACATTGCTATTGCTAGGTGTTGTAGAGCCCGAGCCCTCTGTTCCAGGCACCAGATGCGCCTCGTCGTCATCGTCCGGCATCTGCGCCCACCTACCATTCACGTACGTATGTGTCTTCATGCTGATGTTCTCAGTGACGTTGATACCCCCCCGCTGGAACGAATGCCGCTTGGTCGCTGTAATCCGTGAGCTCACCTGACCATGACCACCGCTGTGGATGTAGTCGCTGACCCCGTGGGAGTGCCCCCGCTGCTGGGAGTTGCCCGTGGTCGAATAATCGGACGCCATGAAGCGCTTAAACAGGGAGCGGTAGACGGGTAAACATGCGCAGAGAAGGGCGACCGCGACCTCGACGACGCAGAGCAGGCCTCCTGGAATCATGTCCCCTGTAAGGAGTCAGTCAACTGGCAACACATTGATAGCCCCGCTTGAGGCTGGCATAACTTACAGCTTGGGTTGGATGTACCGCCAACTTGTCTAGCGTATGGAAGGCGGATGGCTGCGACAACACAGGCGCTGCGATTTTCAGGTTAGCATCGAGGTAGCAATGGTGTAGATAATAAAAAGGTGGATTGGGAACTTACCCTCCGCCCAACCCGAAGTTGACTGCCAACATTAATTTCTTTCGTTGATTCAGGTTGAGGTTCATGACAAGCTTAAGAGGTGATAAGAGTATGGCCAGATCCAAAACCAAGTTGAAGGACGTATTGAAGAGGCTGAAAATGCTAAAGTCAATGCATTTTCCTCCGGCTGCTGGATTCCATAGTGCCTCGATGGGGCGACATTGGAGGCAGCTGACAAGGATAATTGCGACACAATTGAGACAGTTGATCACGTAGAGGAAATAAACCCAGTACTGGAACTTCTTTTGCGGGAAGATGGCGATGTACAGGGCGAGAATACTCCACTTGACGAATGTAGTAGACAGACCATAGAGGATGGGATTCAGAATGTTAAGCTGCCAGGAATTGCGCATGTGTCAGCTCTCCAAAGTAACACCAAAAGACTAGGGTGGGCGTACAATTGCTAGCATACGCACGTCAGCTGGGTCGGTAATTAGAATTACGTGTCTCCCAGCGCCGTACTGCGTTGATAAGGCGAAGACAGTGCAGAACGCGATAAAAAACACCTGGACGGAAAGAACAGTTCTCAGCGATGACCTCCCAGTCGCTTGTCAAAGAGCACAATACTAACCACTGAGATAATGAGCAAGTTGTCGCTGAGAACGAGCCGACGGCGCGACTGAAGCCGTGACCAGATGCGCAGCGCCAGGATGATGACCGAGGCAGCAGCGCAGACTGAGCAGCAGGCGATAATGTCGGGAACCGTTGAGTCGTTGATGTGCGCCTGCATCCACGCGATGTCATCCTTGGTTGGCAAGTTAGCCATGGCGGGCGATAGGGATGGTCATGTCGAATTCAAATATCATGCCACTGGGTTCCATCGACTATATGTGTGAGACAAAGAGGGGGAGGAGAAGGGCCGCCCGTCGCCCGATGGCAGGCATAATGCCAAGGCACCAGAGAGGTATTATCGGAAATTTCTGAAAGGCTTGCCAGGATTACACGGCTGGATTAAATGGCAGGATTATGCCAGGATTATGCCGGGATTATGCCAGGATTAAAGGTGGCGAACAAAGCCAGTGAAAAGGGGCCACGCCCTCGACGTTTATCAAGCCAACATTTGTCTTGCATGACTTTACTTCTGTATCTTAACCAATTTAACCAAGATGGCGATCACGTCGTTGATCTTATGGGGAATCGCCACTCTCATCTGCTACCTGGCATACCAGCATTCAACACGGAGGAGCGCACAGCGACTGCCACTACCTCCCGGCCCCAAGCCGCTGCCTGTCGTGGGAAACTTGAAAGATTTCCCTCCAGATGGCAAACCCGAGTACCAGCATTGGATACACCATAAGGACCAATATGGTGGTATTAGCTCTGTTTCACTTCTGGGTATGACGCTCGTCATTATCCATGATAAGAAAGCTGCACATGAGCTTCTGGACCAGTCTTCAGCCAGGACATCAGGGCGGCCTACAATGGTTATGGCAAACAAGCTTTGTGGCTATGAGTCTATTGTTGTTTGTCAAGACTATCATGCAACTTTCCGCCGCTGCCGCAAGTTCCTGCATCAAGAACTCGGTACTAAAGTTTCTGCAGCGCAATTCAATGCTGCCCAAGAGATTGAAGTAAACCGACAACTTGTGCGAGCGTTGAATGATCCTGAAAAATGGCTGGAACATTTCAAGACGTGAGTTCCGTTGTTGTATAGCCCCTTGACCTTTGGCGATTGTCAACTAATGACATGCTACAACAATCTAGCACCGCTGGCGCCACCGTGTTGAAAATGGCCTATGACTATACCGTCGATTACCAAAAGCCTGATCCTTTAGTGGACTTGATCGACAGAATGATGACCGAGTTCTCCCTGGCCGCGGTTCCCATGGCATGGGCTGTGGATATTATTCCTGCTCTCCAGTATCTTCCAGGCGCACCATTCAAGAAGGCAGCGCTGAAATGGAGAAAGTCCATCCAGTCGGTCGCATATATCCCGTATCGATTTGTCCAGTCTCAGATGGCAGCCTTGACCTACAAGCCATCTTACGTATCAAAGCTCGTCCAGCAGCTGAAGGGAGAGCAGTCCGTGTTAGATCAGGACGACGAGCAGGCAATCATTTGGTCCGCAGCTAGTCTATACGGTGCTGCGGCGGATACGACTGTTATTACTCTTACTGCCTTCACCCTAGCTATGATCCAGTTCCCCGATGTGCAGCGCAAGGCTCAAGAAGAGATAGACCGCGTTGTCGGAAACCGTTTGCCCACCTTTAACGACCGCGACAAGCTTCCATATATCAACGCTATAGTCCACGAGGCACTAAGATGGTGGCCTATTGCACCCATGGGCTTCCCTCACACAGCTACTGAAGGTTTTGAGTACAACGGCTTATATATTCCGAAGGGTGCATACCTCCTCCCAGCAGTCTGGTGGTTCCTACACGATCCAGACACGCATGCCAACCCGGAACTATTCGACCCAGACCGTTTCCTTGAGCCACGCAACGAACCCAGTCCCATGACTAAGGCCTTTGGTTATGGCCGAAGAATCTGCCCGGGCCGGTTCTTCGCGGAGTCAGGTCTCTTCTTGAATATTGCACAATCATTGACAGCCTTTAACTTCAAGAAAGCTGTAGGCAGCGACGGCAGGGAGATTGAGGTCAATGTTAAGCCAAAGCCAGGCCTCCTTACGTATCCGACTGAGTTTGATTTCCGAATCGAGCCGAGAAGTGAGAGGCACGTGCAGATGATCAGAGAGCTGGAACGACAAGATGCTTTGGCAGCAGGCGATGCTGAGCACCTGGAGAGTATCGACAATTTCCAGCCCTTGTAGAGGCGCTGCTAGGGTTTTGTGTTGGAAACAGTTGGGCTGTGAAGAACACTAGGAAAAATCATCGTATGTGAATGAAATAGTTCCTTAATCTTCTAGCTTCAGGCAATTTTAAACACTCCCAAGTACCTCTATTATAGCCGATGCCAAAATAGGCAGGTACGACTACTGGTAGTACCTTCTGTCGCTGTTCATCCAATTAGCCTACATCTCTTGCCGCCACGACCCCGCACCTTTCTTCTTTCCAGCTCAACTCTCTTGTCTACGCGAAAAGCGCTGTCTTTGCAAACCCATGGTCAACAACGCCATAATCCAGTCTGTTTTATCTGCAGGACCCACAGTAACGATGCCTTGCATGTCCTGAAGGCCAGAACCTTTGAAATCGACACATCCGAAGGGCTCCTCAACTCAGTCTCTCAAAACCACTATGGAAAAGCGGAAGGCTTCCCTCAGTTATTCGCCGACTTCGAATCCATCAAAGCACTATCGAAGTGAGAGCAACAGATACGCTGAAGATACTGCAATAGACCAGTACACCGTGGGGTGGATATGCGCCCTAGAGGAGGAGTACACTTGTGCGTGCCGTATGCTCGATGAGGAACTGCATTACCCAGGGGTTATCGAAGACAGTGATGACAATACATACGTCTTTGGCCGCATCAAGGAACATTACGTGGTCATTAGCTGCCTTCCAGCTGGCCGGTATGGAACAAACTCAGCGGCGCGCGTCGCCCGGGATATGGTTCGGACCTTTCCGAACCTGCAGTTCGCATTAATGGTGGGAATCGGAGGCGGTGCACCAACACTCCGAAATGACGTTAGGCTTGGCGATGTTGTTGTGAGCCAGCCCGGGCATGGCTCTGGCGGTGTGATCCAGTATGATCTTGGGAAGAGGTTGCAAGATGGTCGATATCTACAAACGGGACAACTCAATGCACCCCCGGACAAACTTCTCAGTGTAATAATGGAGGTCCGAAGACTCCATAATGACAAACAAAAGCCGGATCGAATTGCAGAGCATGTCAACCGGATGAGTGACATGACAGACTATCAGCGGCCCGCGGTTGATCAATTATACCAGACTTATTACCTACATCCAGAAGGGACAACTTGCGAGCAGTGTGATCCAAAAGCTCTAGTCAAACGCCCGGAGCGCCAATATCATCGTCTTGTCCATATCCACCACGGAACGATCGCATCAGGGAATACCGTTCTCAAGGATGCCGTTATGCGTGATGCATATGCAAACGATCTGAACATTCTATGTTTTGAGATGGAAGCTGCAGGCTTAATGAATAACGTCCCATGCCTCGTGATTCTGGGAGTATGTAATTATTGCGACTCGCATAAGAATGATAACTGGTATAAGTATGCTGCGCTTACGGCAGCTGCTTATGCACGAGAACTCCTGCTTCTCCTGCGACCGCAACGTGTAATTTCCATGCCGCCCTGGGCTGGTCAAGTGGCACATGAACTACAGCAAAGTGAGTAGTTGCAGTTTTCCTCCCTTCCATAGTTTGCTTCGTACTCAATGCCTATACATTCCATTTGTGACCTATTTGTGACCGCTTCTAGTTAGCCAGAACTTAACGACTCTGGTTGAAAGCCAAAAGTAGGATACATCCCTATATACGTTAAAGCTCTGTGTCTAACTTTAGGCAGTAGCACCCATACCCAAGTCGATTCGGTGGATCAGAAGATAGTCTGGGGCAAGTTATCAAGCGCTAAAGGGACAGCGTTCGATTCATACGAGAATTAGCATGATGGATGCCTCCCGGGTACTCGGACGGAACTGCTCCATAGGATTGACGAGTGGACAAGGTCTCTACATGGGAAGTGCATATTTTGGCTAAGTGGCATGGCGGGGACCGGGAAGTCTACGATTTCAATCACGCTCTCACGCTATCTCAAATCCAAACAATTGCTGGGAGCGAGTTTCTTTTCCAAAAGAGGCGAAGAGGACCGCAGCAATGCGAAGAAACTTTTCCCAACTTTGATCCAACAATTAGCCCTCAGCGTGCCTCAGTTGGCATCAAGTGTCAGAAAGGTCATTGAAGAGAATCCTTATATTGTGGAAAAGGCGCTTAATGAGCAATTTGATAAGCTTCTGCTTCAACCAGAATGGGCTTTGTCCGTGGCCTTCTCACCAGACAGCTCACTACTCGCGACCGGGTTTCAAGATGGAACAATCAAGATCTGGGGTACAACCACTTGGACAGAGTTGCAGTCTCTCCGTCTTAGTGAGAAAATCACAAATCTTGGTTTCTTGAGGGAGAGCCCGTGTCTGAGAAGTAATTTTGGATACCTAGATATTCAGCCCTGGTATAACATTAATACCTCAACCTCAGCAGAGCCGGATTGCGACATTTTCGTACGGGACAGTCATTGGGTAGCGATTCAAGATCAAGAGGTGCTATGGCTTCCGCCTGAGTATCAACCCTCCTGTCTTAAAGCTAAGGGTAATATTATAGCGCTGGGACATGCATCCGGAAGACTTTCTTTGATACGATTTTCTTCCTAGGACGTTTTGATCAAAGGGAGGGCGCCATGTCGATTTGTCATATCTTCTTTTTCTTCTTCTCTTTCTTCAATATTCATGCTGAGAACTTAACCTCAAATAAAGAACTTATCCAACATGTCTGCGACTATTGAGACTATCGTATTAACAAATGATGGCAAAGCTACGTTGTATACCACCCGTCACTGACTCTGGCACCGGCCTACGCCCTTATATAAAATACCCCGTTCCTCGCTGGGCTAACTATAATAATTAACAAAAAATAGAGGGATTACCTATTTTATATACTATATTCAGTAAATAGCATAGAATTTTAGGCTTACTAGGATAACTACTATAACTTTTTTTTAAAAAAAATAAGAAGCTACCTGCAGAGTAAGTATGCACAACCTCGCCTTTACTTTAAAGCAATTAGGAAAGGTCTTAGATACTTTAATCCTTTTGAAGAAATATGCAGACCTCTGGAACTACATATTAGGCTTATATTATCTCCATGCTATATCTACAACTAATGCCCTTTGTGCTTCTTGTAGAGGCGCTGCTAGGGGGTATCAAGAGGGACCAATGAGAACTGCGAACCACCAGGCTTATTTCTCTCAAGGAACTTGTGTTGGAAAAAGTTGGCTATAAAGAATACTAGGGGAAATTATTATATATAAATAAAATAGTTCCTTAATCTTCTAGTTTTAGGTAATTTTAAAATACTCCTAAGTACCTCTATTATGGCTAATACTAAAATAGGCAGGTACGACTGCTTGTATAGAAGGAGCAGGATAGTGATAGTAATGGTACCTTCTATAATCTGCTGTACACAGGCCTCAGGATACTTAGCTGAGTCCAATATATGCACTGTTACAAAAGCTTTGAGGCTACTCTTGAGATCAAGGCAATATTAATACGATTCGTGCGATGAGAGATTCTGGGTGAACAAACTGATTGGAATTTATCTAGATTATTACTTTTATTTTATTAACCTATTGAGTAGTCTTTTTCGCTATTATTTAGTAGTCTTGAAGATAAGTTGCCATTTTTTTGAGAAGCTTGAGGTCCTAACATGTATTACATCGCAGAAAGCCTTTAACTAAACATATCCTAGTTTCTATTCCATGTTTCCCAGGATTGCTCCCCCGTCCTAATAGCCTCTACAACATTCCTCCTCAGCGCTTTCACACTGACCTGGTCTTGCTCAGGACCAGAATTTCCGCCATCTAATTCACAACCAAGACACCACCGCGTGGCATCAGCATAGGAGCGCCCCATTGCATGGGCAAGCCGGTCACCAGATTTGTTTAACAAAGCCTGTCGCACTTTCTCTGGGTCTGTACATGTTCTGAATTTGCGTTTGGCCGGGTCCAGACTGGATATTCGTCTCCAGAGGCCGATTTCCAGTAGTACCGCACCCTGGAGTTGAATTCGATCAGGACTTGATACTTATATATTGAGAGAAACCTAGGTCAAAAAGTCAAGGTAATCAGAGGGGTTGCTCACCAAAGCATAAATGTCGTATTGTTTCTGGAACCGGACCGGTCGCCCCCAGCGGTCTGGGTGCCGGTAGAGGTTACTTTCGACGCAGAAATCAGGAGCGAGGTCCGTTTCAGACAGATCCGGTCGTGCATAATCGAATCCGACGAGAAAAGGATGGGTGAAATCTACTTTGGTCCAGCTTAACTCTCTCGACCCATGGTTCGCCTGTGTCTGGATGCCGAACAGAAGAATACTCTCGCTCCGGATCCCCTTGTGCAGCCACCCGATGACATGAAAGTTAAGAATGGCCGTAGCAATATTGAACGCTAGCTGGCGTCGTAGTTCCAGTGGCACATAGTCCACGCCTCGGTAGCTCTCGAATAGAGTGAGGTGGGTCTTTCCTTCGAGCGATTGAGGAAGAGCATAGACCATCCCGAATCGATCACGGGGGAGGCTTTCACGGCGGTAACCTCTCCCCGGGAGGGTACAGAAATCCGCGGGCTTGATTTGGAGATGGAGAGTTGCCATTCGCTGTACGCGGTGCAGACACTCGTTGGCTGCTTCGCTGGTGACTGTGACTGCGCTGCCGTGCTGTTTGTCCAGATCATAGTACCAGTATTCAATTAGGACCGAGCTTCCGTTTAGCTTTCCAATTCTGAATCGTTCGCCGGAGCGGGCTAGGGTGGGGAATGTGATCTTTTCAGCGGCTGTTTTGGCCGAAACTGCCGAGTCGTCGAGGCATAGGAGACGCATTGAGATAAGATCCGAGTAGCCTGCGTTGTGAATAGACTCGGTCGTTTGCAGGAATTGTAGGGCATCAGGCGCCATATCCTGCATGCAACTCTTGAATGCAACATCGAATGTCGAGCATAGCTCCTCTAGACGCCTTGTAATACGGGATACGTCCTCAATAGCCAACGCATTGCCAACGGTTGAACGTATGACCCCCTGCAGCGACCTAAGGGCAGAAACTAAATCAGCCTGGTTTGTTGGTTTGATTTCTGCTGCAGGGTGAGTCTCGACCAGATATTCTCCACAAGCCTCCTTTGAAAGGGCATTGTTCACAGCTTGCTCAATTGAGACAGCCGAGACACTTGATGGTCGAGCGGTTGTTATCCAACGCAAGAAATCGTTTCTTTCTGCAGATGTGTGATGCTGCTCGACGGAGACACGAATGACCAAACCATCATTCGAATTCTGAGTAGCCACCAGCGCAGTGGATGGTCCCTGATTTAGTGGTTGCAACACTATCCCCCCATAAGAACTTTCGAATAAGGCGGCATATAATGGTTGCTGTACTAATCCAGTGTCTCGGCGAAGAAGCTCACGATGTAGCTCGGTGACAGTGAAGGATTCCTTTTCCTGAATTAGACGAGGAATCAGATCCAACAAAGCCTTGGTAAATGATATTGTTCCTGGTTGTGCCACCCCTGGTGTCATAAGATTCATAGCCGCTGCTGCTAGGAGCTCCACACGGTGGTGAGAGCGTGCTCTAGCAGCTTGCCCAGCAAAACAGCAGTCGAGTAGTAGAACTATATCAGCCTCAGCACCTTCGAGGATATTTTGGAGGAGATGCCATTGCAGAGTCGGTCCGCCGATTCGTTTCCTAAGTAAAATACCGTCAATGTTAAGTTCTCTTTGGCCAAGTACGTACAGGATGTGTTGCTGCTTACGCTGCCCACACCGATTGCTTTTCTCCGTCAAGGTCTGGATCCCCGTGCCCGCCATAATAGACAATTATCAAATTCCCCTTCTCACCGTGTTTAAGAACAAACTCGGCAAGCGTGAGAGAAAGAGCCGCCTGGGGGCGATCGCTTGGAATGGCGTACTCGAAGAATTGGAAGTTCAACAGGTCGCGAAAGAGGGGTTTCAGCTGACGGACTTCATGGATGACGCCGAGGTCGTCCTCCTCCCACAATAGAGCTAGCACGGTGGCCTGGCGGTAGTAATGATTAGCATTCAGAGAGAAATGGTCGAGTTCACGAGATAGATGGGCCGCAAGGTCAGCCATCTTGTTGAGTTAAATAAGTTGGTTCTACAGGAGAGGAAGCCTTGTCGTATGCCAGCGAAGAGCACGTGCTGTCGCTTGTTTCTTTTTCCTCTCATTCCTTCTCTTGCAATCTGCTTCGTCCAGCCTCACAACTCTGACATTATCACTTCCATCCATCAGCCATGAGTTTTGTATCGGTATGGTCATCTTACAGCCCGTCCTCGGGGTCGAGTAACAGAGTCGGCCATAATGCCCCGGGTGGCCTGGACTTCCTGATTCTCAGTTCACTGGCTCCCGTCGATGAAGTCCCGCTGCGAGCGATCACGAGCCAAGAGGGCCTGAAATCTCATCAAAGCGCTGGGAAAGGTGCCGTTTCTGCGGTCCAACATGGCATCTACAACTCGCGCCCAGTCGCCATCAAGCGCGCCAGACTGGCCGATGTGAACATACCAGACGACAAAATATTTCAGTACTATCTCCGCTCCCTCGCGTCAGAGCTCCGGGTCACAAATAAGTTATCCCAGCAAGGCCATCCGAACATTGTGAAGCTCATCGCGTATGGAATGGAAGGGATATCCGGGCCCGACGCGTTCCTCGCCTATGAGTATACCAAGTACAGCTCCCTCGATCAGTTCCTGAAAATGACGGCTCCTGTTCCTATCGCCATCAAGGCACAACTCTGTGCTGGTACAGCGAGGGGTCTGCATGCGCTCCATGCGTTGAAAATGTGTCACGGCGATGTGAAACCAGCCAACGTGCTTGTTTTTGAAAACGGAGACCAATGGACGGCAAAGCTCTCTGACTTTGGGAATGTTGTTACCGCAAAGATGAACGACCCCAATGCAGCAGTGCGATGCAGTTCTGGAACCCCCGCATATAATGCCCCAGAGGTACGAACGGGGACGGCCTTTTCTAACCCCAGCTTCACTGTCGATTTGGCCATCAAGACGGACATATACTCATTTGGTGTGTTGGTGTGGACGTGTCTCAATGACGGCAATTATACCCAGTATTTTTCGCCAGACGATGGGATCACGGCTGCCAAAGTGGCTCAAGACACTCATGGGCTCCTAACGACCGCTTTAAAGATGGTAGAGAGCGAAATAGAGCACCCTTCAGGAAAGGAGTTTTTTACCAGCTTGTTGATAGCTACGCTACAGGTAGATCCAGCCCATAGGTGGGACATTGCAACTATATTGGAACGGTATGTGCATAGATCTATTGTTATTATTAGCATAGTATTGATATGGTTTGCTTCAGGTCTAAGGACGCCGATTTGCATTCCGAATCTCGCGATGCTGACCGACTCGAGCAATGGAATATCACAGCGCTCGCTATTCATGAAAGACTACCTCGGGCAGATGACGAAATAGCTGATTACGATACCGATAGCGACTCCTTTATCCTAGTAGACGGGGACGAGTTCACGGACTTCGGCGAAGAAGATGGCGAAGAAGATAGCGGAGAAAATGAGGTGGATAAGACCCAGCGAGATGTTGTCTTCCACAATGCCCTTAATTTTGAGACCGACTCTATTTTCAATCATTCACTGTTTGAGGTATGTCAACTCTTACCCCTGCAGTCCAGCAGCTCACGCGGGGGCAGATCCTGGATTTGCGGTTCATGTCCATAGCGCATCCGGTAAGCAAGGTTTTGCAGGCCCAAATTGTGTCGGAGCTTGTGGCTATAGTCAGTACCGACCCATCTGAGACAAATGCCGTTCACAAATCCTGTGCGCTGATGCTTCTTGCCGACTGCTACATTCTCGGATTTGGAGTAAAGCAAAGTATGGAGCAGATGCTGCTGACATTCAGGGAAGCCGCGATGGCAGGGGCTGAAAGGGCCCAGATATGGTACCCATGTTTGCGGAGAGCCTTTGGAGTATTGAATCTGCCCCTACCGGAACCCCAATGGGGTATCCCGGAGGTCACAGACGAGCCGCCATCTGCTTACTTGTCGACCCTTATCCGGAAGAATCGAGATGTTCGGAGGTGGAGAGCGATGGAGATCGCGCACAGCCGGGAGTCTGATGCCGGTCGTCTCTACGTACAAACTTTCATTGATGGGGAGTGGGACTGCCTGGAGCCACTGCATCGGGCTGTCTGGACTGGTGACCACACGACTGTGCGCACTCTCTTGGATAACGGCTATGCGGTTGATGAGACTACACCTGAGGGAAGAACAGCCTTGTTCTATGCCTGCTTAGCGGGTGATTTGGAAATTTCAAAGACCCTAATCGGTTACAAAGCGGATGCGGCGCTTGGAGACAGACAACATGTCACACCTATGCACCTCTGTATCATGTTTGATGACCAGACGGTTGACTCGATGGTTGACCTACTGTTGAAAAATGGTGGTAATCTGTTTGCCAGAACAATCACTACTATCCGCTGGAGAATATATGATCTGGAGCTCAAGCACCAGCCGCTGAACTGGGCTATCCAAACACGTAATCACAAGCTGGTGAAACTGTTGGTTGAATGTGGTGCACCGCTCGTCGGGTTGGATGACGCTATCGAAACATTCCTTCCAGAGATCATCGACACACTTATGTCACATGGAGCAGTTGTAAAGAACGGGTCAGTTTTCACCATGATGATGTGTCCGGCTCGGCCGTATAGGCACTGGTTGCTCCACGGTCAGGAACGGTTGTCATGCATCGCCCGAACATTTGACGTTTTTGAGAAGCATGGGTTTGTCCCAAAGGAAAATTATCCGTCAATATGCGAGGTACTAAACTACATCCACAGTGTGAAGATGCAGGAGGAGGTGGCCCTCATTGCTGAGTATATCAAAAGAGGATTCAATGTGAAGGACATGCCCGGAAGCTTCGATGATGGCCTAACGTATGCCTTAAGAGGAGGGATCCTCCTCGGCGGATACATACCGCTGTTTAAATTCTTCCTGGAGAAATGCACCCCGGAGGAACTGAATCAGCGAGGCTCTAATAGTGAGACATATTTGCACTTAGCAATTCAGGCAAAGTCGCCAGAAGCCGTGGAGTTGCTGCTTCGTTACGGAGCCGACCCGAATATGAGCGCTGGCTTTCTAAACAACACCCCGATCCAACAGTGCATACTAACGGAGAACCCTCAATCGGCGGAGATTCTACAGCTTCTATTTAGATACGGGGCTAAGGCCCCTGTTGAGCCACGAGACTTCGTGGAATGCGCCCGTGACGCGCCAGTACCAGTTATCGAGACGCTCCTGGAGCTTGACGTCCCGGAGGAGACTTTGAGGCAACATGTCCTATGTCTAATCAGAAACCGGCATTCATCCCGTAATGCGCTACAAAAACACGATGTCGAACGTCGCATTTGGCATTTACTGTGTCAGCCAAAGGTAAATGCGCTTATCAATAAGAAAGATGCAAATGGTCTCTGCTTTATTCACTTTGCCGCCTTATCAATCTCCTACCCCAAAATGGCATCGCTTTTGCTTGAAGCTGGGGCCAAGTCAGATGAGGCTGTCCTGGGACCTGATGGCATGTTCACTGCATTGCATATTGCTCTCTTCTACGGTCGTATCTTTGCAGAGAAGATTGAACATTACAAAGGCGACATCGGTGGATACATGAACCACCTAACGGTGCTTAAACGCTCTAGGAAAGCCGTCTTCCGGATAGCTACTGCTCTACTCAAAGACTATCACGCAAGCAATAGCAGCTGGTTTTCAGGAATCACAAATATTCATATGGCTGCATATCTTAGGATGGCAGATGAGGTTGACGAAGCTGTAGCAGAGGGATGCGATCCAAAGGCAACAGGTATCTGGCTGACAAATGGTAACTCTCTGAACGCGCTGGACCTATACAGAGGATCTCGGTGCGATCCAGGCGCACCATACTTTTGGCTTCTTAGCCCGACCAATTTCGTCTTCTTCACGTCGGTCTATGACCAGCAAAACAAAATCTGGAATTCCTTTATGTCATGCTCTCTTGAGCAGTTATCAGACCTAGATTCATTGGTCCCTCAACTTCCCAAGTTTCTATGACCGTTGAGATGCGAAGTGATTGGAAAGTCAAATTTATCAAATTGCATAAGTAAGCATCAGATTTGAATCTCGGACTCATGACCCTAGCTAGCTACTACTAAACCACCGCTCGAAATATGTCCAGTTCATCAACTTGTTTCAAGCTCTTCTTAGAACGGCTGTCTTTTCAGGAAAGCTCCATCCACAGACTCCGGATGCATATTCCCCGTTGCCTCCTCTTTCAGCTCGAACATATTATTGGGAAGAATGGCGTGAACGGCAAAGGGACCAAGCGGCGCTCGATAGCCTGTCTTGAGTATCCAGACTCTCTCGCCAGGCTCGAGGGGAAACTAAGTCGGATCCCATTAATTAGATGTGGATCTTGACAGCACGGAACCCACTCAGCATACCTCCTCCAAGCTCAAAGGCTGAGCTATATACGATCTGTAGTCAAGGTCTGGAGCCTGTATATATAAGAATCAATGCACGAGGGGCTTTCGGATTCATGCGGAACTCACCTCGTTCTTCCCGTGCGGATCTTGGTTTTCTTTACTCATTGCGAACCTTTGACCTCAAACGATCTCATTAATGATTTGCAACATTGACAGAGAAATCTAGGACAGCCTAGCCCACTTGTTATATATCATGATCAAGTCAGCCTCGTGAGGGGCTATTGTCTGACGTGGCGAGCCTTGGTTTGCTGATTCACAAGCTGCAACGCACGGTTGGTAACTTGGGTTGCTGTGCCCGAAAAACTCAGCCTCGTCAGCCCGAGAGGAGAAATAACAGATATATAAGGATCCATCACCATAAAATCCGAGCATTCTCGCCATTGACAGCTCTAATGGCCTAACAAATGGCAACTTTACCCCTTCCCGTAACCCTAATTACAACTGACGAACTCTTCAGCACCAGAAAATGGTCACCACTAGCAATATTCCGAGTTCTAAGGGCAAGTCCTCGCTTTTAAACACGAAACCCCATCTTTTCAAGGCCTTCGAGTGCTAACTGGCCCAGAATCTTACGTCGAGCGTTACCCACGAGGATACGCCCGTCTCGCCTCTCTCATGACCGCCGACCCGCGCTTCACCATGTCCAAACGGTTCGACACCCTCCACATGCGCAACCTCCTTTATCTCCAGGACACAATCGCCGAGACAGAACTTCGCATTTCCGCTCTGGACAAAGCAGAAACGACCCAGACATTCCTGAGCTCCCGACGTATTGACGGGAATGTTGAACGGACCCAGTTGCTAAAGGATTTGAACAGGCAGCTTGAAAATTATGGTGCGTACTTAAATCCATACACTCCGTTGAGATACAGTGACCTAGCTAAAAAAAAAATCGTGAGTAGATAATGCCGTTCTGCGCTACCAAGCCCTGCTCGAGCTCCCCCTCGCTAGCGCAAGAGCCAAAGCCAGTGTGCGCAATTGGATTCTGGCAAAGAAGCCGCTTGTTCGATCCGAATCGGGTGTCTTCTTGGACGATGAGGAAATGGATATGATTTCTCTTAAGCCAACAGATAATGAATTTGATCATGGAATTATCTTTCGGTTATTTACTGCCGCGGTGATCTATGCTCCTAGGATATCAAAATTGGTCAGTTACCTACGTACCCTCCGGCCTGATTGCCTGTCTGGGTACCTCCCTATCTACCTCTGTGCCTGCTTCATATGCTTACTCCAGGCTATTAGTTATTCTCAGATTCGGTAAGCTGTACCCTCCCACCATCTGATCCTAATAACTTCCAACCCTACCATAAAAAATCTTCAAACTGAAACTAAACCATCCACCCAGACAACTCGCCAGAGATCCTCCGACCCACAAGTCGTTCTTTTGTCCTCACACTCCACAATGCGCTTTATCCGCATGATCCACGCAATTATTACAGTCCTATGGCTCGTCACGCCAGTCCTGATCCTAAGCTCCCTATCCACGATGAAGTACAAGATTATGGTCTTCACGGCTTGCCTGGTCGCTTTGGGTCTGGCTATTGCTAGTACGGAGAAAATGCGGAAGCATGAGCTCTTGATCTCGGTTGTTACGTATGTTTATCGTGTTTTCCCTTGGTGGTGTCAGGCTAACCCGCTCCCTTATCTAGGTATTGCACTGTTATTGTGATTTTTCTTGATCGGGGTCGGGGCAGTGTTTAGGGCAGATTTATTGTCCTTGATTGATCAGACAAAAAAGGACAACGAATCAAAAGTCTCAACTTGTATCATACTGTTATCAAGGCTGCAGGGACCTTTTGCATGCGGCCCAAGTGCTCCGTTTACCCGCTGCATAGTATTGGAATTAGACGTCGTTCACAGTCGTCCCTTGTAACTGCAATGGGCTTTGCTAATTTTCAGCTCATCAAAAAAAGCAGCTCAGATACTCGGAACGAGCAGCTGATCAATATCCGGCCCCCATCCAGTCGACCCCGACACAACAAACGTGTTGACACCTGCCTCCAGATCAACATGGGCAACACTGCTCCCAACACCGGTGCTGTAATGCGCCGTGGATAGAAACGCAATGTCCTGCTCCTGCCCATTCACCGACACAGCCGCAAACCGAGAAGCCCTGTCCCCATTCAGATACTTAAACACAATCGTCGCCCTCCCGTCACCCTCCAAATCAACGGTGTAGGTCACGGAACCGTCGTCGTCTCCTCCAAGATACCCCGCCGCCTCAGAGCCACTACACCGGGAACAACGAATCACAACACCACCATTCTCGAGCTCCCCGTCTTCACCCTCCTGCGTCGTGGCATCCACGCTATTGTACCAGGTCCCGGCTTCGATATCGAGCGTCCATCTGTCGCACCAGTTCAGTGTCACATCCGTGCCGTCGAACTCCAGCGGTAGCCAGATATAGGTGCTTGCGCCTAGATTACTTGGCACCCATCTATCGCCCATGTATATGACTTTGTCGGTGCCTAAAGACTGCACGTAGTTCACCTGGCTGCGGTATGTGAGGGAGCCGACGGGGGCGAATTCGGTCCAGTCGGACCAGGGACCTGAGAGTGACGAGGCGTGGCTGTAGACCTACTTAATATTAGAACGGTTGAAAAGAACTCGAGATATTAGTTATTTGGAGGGTCTTACATTATCGTTGGCGTTCCAGCCTGTAAGGTGCGAGCCGAAGATAAAGTATCTGCCTTCATGTTTCACCAGGGCAGGGGACTCGGCGAAGTAATCCCATCCAAACGTCACTTCCGTGACATTGAGGTAGTCATCTGTGAGCTTGATAATGCGGGTACCATACGCGCGCTGGACGTCATTAGCATGGGGCTTAAAACGGACGGAGCATGGCAGGAATCTTACATCCTCCGTCAAAAGATAAGCAGAGCCATCCACATCATCATCCTTAAACAGCCCAATATCCCGACTCTGAAACCCCAACGGCCGAAAACTGCCATGGTACTCATACTCCCCTCCACAGAGACTAGCACTCGTGGCAACGCCGGTCCGGGCATCCCTATAGTCCGACGAATCAACGTGCAGCCACATAACATACAGCCCAGTCTGGTCATTCTTTATGATCTTGGGCCGCTCAATCACACGGTTTGGACCAAGATCGCCGGCTCCCGAGGTTACGGATAGAAGCCGTCTTTCGAAATTCCATTCGACTAGGTTTGTCGACGAGTAGCAGTTTACCGCTTGGAATGCGGAGCCGCTGGTTTTTTCTTCGCCGATGAGGTAGTAGATTCCATTTTCTTCTCTGCATTTTGTTAACTGAGTTGAACATCGAGTATGTCTGGCGGGGCTCACTCACATGATTCCAGCTCCGTGGGCTTGGATATGCTCGCCTGTGTTCGTCTGCAGATAATAAATTAGCTAAATCAAACAGGCGTTGTTATCTATCTCACAGCAGTCCACGTTGCACCCGGGACAATATCCAAGGCTGCTTGCACGTTGCCAGCTAGAAGGGCGACGATACCAAGGGCACGCCAAAAGGAGCTCATCATGCTCTTATGTATGTTGATGTAGATATTAGCAGGGAAAGTAGTTTTCAGATAAAGAGCTTGCTCTTCTTCTACTCAGATCCTGGTAGGCAGACATCCTATTTATGGCCATGTCCCAAACAACATCAAAGACATGGATAAATGGAGTCGGGGAGCCCGGAGCCGAAGAATACAACCTCCCCGCATTTCCCCCACATTGATCAAAAGAATTTAATATAGACGTCAGGGCTAAGAAAAGCACGATTGGTGCGTTATATGAAGCCAAGACGAACGGGCATCGGGCGATTTCGCTGCCAAAACCCCTCAGCTGGGAAGGGATCCGAGAGATACTCCGAGGTATTGGTTGTTCATTTGGTTATTTATGGCTAGTCATTGCGCGATGGCCCATTTTTCTCATTCGCAAAGCACGGGATTTTGACAAAAATCGTATACATATCCATGTCATCGAAGCTTGTCTTGTATGTGTCTATTTTGCTCCCGAATGGACCGAGGCCCTTGACCCTTTCGGATTCGGACTGATGGAGAGGTGAATGCACATATCAACCCATCTTTTCACCATATAGCCAAACATATAGCCCTACACCCACATGTATCCCTGTGCCTATGAGGATGGTATAACATAAGACATTCAAGCCTCGAGGTATACGGAACAGGAATCGTGTCTACTTAGCTGACTTTCGCCCGGAAGAACAACGAGCCCTAAATGCGTTGCTGCTTTTAGGGGTATTCCACATCATCTCAATGGCAAGTAACTACAGGGAAGATGGGTGAGTGCCGGTCATTACCTAGTAGGTAAGGTAGCACGAATGTGATCTAGCCTAATGAAATGGACTGATAGTTTGATGTCCCAGATGTTAAGTATGATATTAAAGCTATCAAGCAAGAGTACGGCTCAAGAGAGTGATACCTCCACAGCCAGGTGGCAGACTACATTCGCGTCTACCAGCAGCCGAACAATAGCCACTATCCCAGTGAGAAGATCAAGAACAAGAGGGTCTGGGCAGTGAGATCTTATATTCTTCATGTCATGATCATGGAAAAAGCAAAAGGCCTGCATGACCCCGCCCTTGGGAGAATAAATGCACCTCTACCCCCCGTCAGCATTCATAAAATAGCAATTCGCCCACTATGGCACTCGTATATTCCAAAATCGATGTGCATTCCCATTATATTCCCGACGTCTACCTAGCATCCTACTTGAAGTACACATCGAATGGAATGCCTGCGTTGCCGGTAAGCCTTCCTCACCACACTTCCTACTGTTGAGCTAAATCCCAGCGAACAGGAATGGGATATCGACGCTCATCTCCGAATGGCCGACACGATGAACATCACAACATCGTATCTATCAATTCCATCGCCCGGCGTCCACCTTGTCGCCGGTAACGACCAGTTAGCCCGAGATCTAGCCCGCCAGGTCAACATCGCTGGAGCAGAGCTCAAAAAGGCACATCCTAACCGGTTTGGCCTCTGGATATCCCTCCCCTTACCTGACGTCGAGGGCAGCCTCGAAGAACTCGCATACGGCATGGACCAACTCGATGGAGATGGAGTCGGTGTGATGACGAACGTAGGCGGATACTACCTAGGCCATGAGAGCTACGAGCCCCTCTGGGCTGAACTCGACAAACGCGCTGCCATCGTCTTCATACATCCCACCACCGGTTGTATTTATGAACCAGAACCGAAACCGGCTGTCGATAATAATAATAATCCGTTGGGCGGAGTTTGTGCTCACCCTGCTGCCCCTCTCCCCCAGTATCCGACCTGGATCTTCGAATTCTTCTTCGACACCACCCGCGCTATAATCAACCTCTTTTACAGTGGTGCGATTGTTCGGTATCCGAATATCAGATATGTTATCCCGCACGCAGGAGCTTGTCTCCCACCGCTGATTGAGCGGTTCGCGACCTTCCGATCCCTGGGTGCCGTGGATTCATCGGTTTCGCCGGATTTTGTTAAGGAGAGATTGCGAGAGCAATTCTATTTTGATCTGGCTGGGCGACCCTTCCCCGACCAATTGCGTGGGCTTCTGCCGTTTGTTGGTCCAGAGCAGATTCTCTATGGTTCTGATTACCCCCTTTCGAATGCTGAAATGGTGAGGCAGTTGGGGGATATGATGGAGGAGTATATGCCCGAGGTGTTTGAGACGGATGAAAACCGGAGGATGGTTGTTTCCCGGAATGCTGAACGGTTGTTTCAAGAGTGAAGTAATAGGGCTTGCTAAGTAGACAGTCGGGGGCCCTGTGATTCATCTGTCGATTCGGTGCTGCTGACGCTCGTGGTTGTGGAACTTGTGGTTGGCGTTTCAGTATCAGTAAGTGTCACATATGCCGTGGTACCGGTTCTGGTGTTCTGGTGATACTTCTGGTGGTTGGGTTGTCGGCGACGTCTGTAGTAGTTGTAGTATCACGGTCTAAAGAATATCATATATTAGCCGGTATCATATCATGGATCACGGAGTAGGCAGGCTTGTCTACCCAGTAATAGACTGGATAACTATCTTGTATGTAGTGCAATAGCACAGTCCTGACACCTCAGAATACTAAGGGGAAAGGTAAGGATTCGAAAATCACTGCCGACGACCCCCTCCCCCTCCCCCGGCGTCAGGGTACCGCTCAATCTTGCGACCAGGGTTGCTATTGGAGCTTCGAAGAGTACCAATTTCGTCCATGGGCCAGTTCATAACTGCCAAGCGGGCCCACACTGTGTTCGGGTTGGTCCGTACGGAGAGTATCTCGGGGGTAATTGATCGGTCAATGTTAGTCGTTGAGCTACAGTAATTATCTGCCCTGATGTGAGTTGAGAGCTGACTGGTGAAGCACTCCAGAAGTGACAAATATAATACAAAGTAATTCAAGGGGGTTAGGAGGGAGGAGAGTCGAAGACCAGGTAAATGATAGTATAGCAGTCCCAGGATGGGACTTTTACTGCCAAAGTGCTTTTCTTTGGAAGGCTCTTCCCTGTCCTTTTCTATGTGAGTTCACAGGCCGCCCCAAGAAAATTAATCTTTTAGAGCTCGTACTAGAGAGAATGAAAACAATTGAAGAAAGTGTGTTGACTGCTTTGTTTCAATCAATACAACAAGCGCAGTATTTACTTCAAGTTAGTGCTTGGGGTTTCTACTGTTGAGAGTGGCCCAGTTGACTCGGCGGTTTCAACTTGCTCCATCCGAGGATCTTCGGGGTCGTATACCAAGAGCTTGAAGGCCCGAAGAATTGGCGCTGGTTCAATGCTAATGATGTAGCGTGAGTGGGTGACTTCACCTCGATGGCCTTAATGCGGGATTTTGTATATTACCCCTAAACCAAAAAATACGAATGCTGTAAAGCCTAGACGACCGTTAGAATTGATTCTGTGAAGGGTCAATAGTGAACGTACCTCTTGCGCGGAGATACGCTGGCCACTCTCGTAGCAAACCAGCTTGCTTACGATGTCACGGCCCTTTGACGACGACCCCTGCAGTATCTCCTCCCAGGGTTTGGCTGGATATCTATAAAACTCGATCTTACCCCAGTCTGGCAGTTTTTCAGTTTCCTGGCTTGTTAGTGATACTTCGAAGACGGAAATACCGCTTAGTCAGTTGACTCACAGGCCAACTGTTCCCATCCGGTGTTCCCAGGGTGGTGAATATGGATTGAATCAGCGATAGGTCGCTTCCGACAGGCCCAGCGTCAAAGAGTTGTTTGTGTCCCACGGCCACAGCCTCTGCAACCACACACCCAGCAGCCCATAGATCGAGAGCTATCCCGTACCCTTTAAATCCGAATAATACTTCTGGCGGTCGGTAGCATGTAGTCCCGACGTCGATGATCTTCTTATCGGCAGGTTCGGCCTCTATGCTTCCTTCTCGCCATGCGATTCCGAAGTCTGCGAGGTATGCTGGGCCGCTAGGAGAATCGAGGAGGATATTCGAGGGTTTGATATCACGGTGTATAATTCCCGCCTTGTGAACTGATTCCAGCGCTCTGAACATATCCCGTAGGACAGACCTTGTTTGCCCTGCTGCTAACATGCCTCGACGGAGGAGAGTTTCGAAGTCGTATTTTTTATAAGGGAAAACAAGGACAAATCGGCCGCCGTCAAGCTTGAATGTCTCCAGAAGGGGTATAATTTGCTCGCTAGCTGCTTCCCGCAACAGCTGGACCTCGCGTTGCGCGTTGTGTGGTGCCTCTAGTGTATGAGGGGTCGTGATCTTCAATGCAACAAGGGTCCCGTCCTCGCCTTTTGATTTATATATAGTGGAATGGAGACCGTCAAAATGTTGGAAACATGCTCGGTACTGGCCGATCGTTTCCTCACTGTCCCAACTGGTTAAATTTGGGTCATCGTCTAATTCACCGGGCCCGGAAACTGATGGCTGTGGCACAGTGGTTTCCGCTGCGTCAATTGACATCTGGCAGAACTGGTCATATTCTTCCTGTATAGCTTTAGCATATATTGACCTGTTGGTCTAACGTGGCTCTGCACCTTCGATGTAGCTTGATCATATGCTTCTGTCTCGAGTTTTCTAGCTTGGGTCTGTGCTTCAGCGAATGCGGTCGAGGACGATGCTCGCTGGTAGGCGGTAGTTCTGACGATAAACATCAGTCTGTACCTATGATAAAAGCCCGAATTTACTTACAGTGCTTGAACGGTCCTCAGCCGATCTGTAAAGCCAAGAGCTTTTTTCCAATCCATGGTTGAGGGGAGATAAGGTACGAAATTAAGGGTAGATATGGCGGGAAACCTCTGGGGAGCATAAGTCCGGTGGCTAAACTTTCGCGCATCTCAAGATCATCTCGTTCATTTTATAGCATCATGGTATCTCTACAGATGAGGCCTCGGGGTGTTTTCGTAGAACATGTGACCGGCCAGGGTCGGGAAACGCAGCTTAGTCATCTCCCCGGTGTCGCATCGTCATCATTTCGCTTCCGTCGACCTCCAGACGGCGGATACATCAGCCTTGTCGGCCCACTCCTCACTCTTTGCTGGTCTCAATTGCCCGGTATTCACTCGCCTACCTGGTGTTCTATTATGCGCCTCTCCGACGGCCTCTCTCCCTGTCGTGTCGTATGAGAAGCAATGGATCTCTCTCGGCAGGAGTATCCAGCATTGCTGGTATGACCCTGTCCCAACCCCCCGGCCCTTCCCGCTTCCCCAGATCCTTGTGGCTGATTGATGTTGAACTGTTGTTTGTCTAGGCCTCTTTACAACCCAGCCAAGCTGCCACTGTGCTGGCTGACCGAGTTCGCGTCATTAACAAGGTTAATGCGGATATCGCAGACTGGCTGCAGGTAAGACCCAATGTGTCACCAATCGGGGTTGCAGTAGCTTACCTGAATTATTCTGCAACAGGAGCGTCGTCGCATCGAAGAAACTTATGCGCAAAGTCTACGGAAACTCTCACACCGACCTCAACTAGACAATGCATCTGCCCTGGGGTAAGGCTGACTACTCATGCTTCACTTCTCTCTTGCCTCTCGGCCGTCCGTGCGACGTTACAGAATACAGTCAGGCTGACCATTATTGTCGACTTTTAATATAGGATCTTCCAAATACCATGGCAGCGTATCATCAATTCGGTCGAATCGGTAGCCACCTCGCACGAGACCTTCGCGCAGAAGATCGACGAGGACGTCGAACGCCCTTTGAGGGAGTACAACACCAAGAATAAGGACCTTGCGTCTATGCCTGGCATTCAAAATGATCTCACAACTCTCGCGAAGAACTTGGAATCCTCGCAGAAGAAAGTGGAAAAGGCCAAGGATAGGGGTCCCAAGGGGGCAGACAGGCTAGCCAGTGCTGTATCCGCTGTTCAGGAGGTACACCAGCAGTGGGACTCGAGGGCACCATTTGTTTTTGAGCAGCTCCAGGCCGCCGATGAGGGCCGGCTCAACCACCTCCGAGATGTTTTGACCCAACTGGAGACCCATGAGTCGGATCAGATTGAGCGCTGTCGTCAGGCGGCAGAAAGCTGTCTGAATGTTCTTCTGAATGTAGAGACTGCGGATGAGATCAAGACGTTTGCGGCAAAGATCAACGGTGGCCGACCACTCCCGCCGCCTCGTCAACAAACATCGTCTCCTGCTCCCCAGCCGCCTCTCCCACCTCCGCCACGCATTCAAGATGATGCTGCTAGCCAGCGCTCTGGACACTCGGCTCGTGTCAGACAACCCCCGCCTCCTGGTGAGTTTACATCAATGAAACGTGATCTTGCGTACCTATACATGTGCTAACTTCTACTCAAGTGCCTGAATCTCGACATGGCACTGCTCTTGGGGGCCTCAGACGGTTGGGCACAGTTATGAATAGAAGGAAAAGTGTTGTCATTCCTTCTGGCGGCCCGGAGAAGAAGTACCGCAGCGCATTCTCCTTCAAGAGGGGAAATTCCGGCGAGCAGATTCCAGAGGAACTTTCTGAACGTCCGCAAACCGCCATCACCCAACACGACGGTTACAGTGACACTGCTCGTATTCCAAGTGAATCTTTTGAGCGAGAAAGTCAAGATCGCGTCACTAGTCCAGTGCCTCGATCACCACCAGATGCTGTCAATGGACATGGATCCCAGGAAATCCACTCTGTTGGACAGCCGACGGGCATGAACTCCAATGAAGTAAGTGCACCAAGCCATGCGCATTTCTGGATCTCAAATCTAATGGTCTGTTCTAGGCACAAGTAGACTCGGAAGGATACTCGCAACGACCAAGGATCATTGATGAAATCACACTGGCTCAACGAGAGGCAGCTGGGTAAGCGCCATTTAGGTAGAGTGCTAAACGAAGCTAATAATCTCACAGACAAGACGAGCCTGGCTTGAACTTGACAATCCGAGACCAGCCAATTCCTGAAGATGAAAGCCAAGCTCAACAGGCCCTGGACCAAATGGCCAACCAATTGAGACTGGTAAGTGTATTCAGACTGGGCTTCTAGTTCCATATTAATCCATTCTATAGCAAGCACAGCAGGGTGGCATGAGGCGAAACGCAGGCACTATACGTGGTCGACGCGACGTTCGCAATACCGTTTTCATCCCTACCACTCCGACGCAGGGTAATACCATTCCTGGTCTAGCCACGGCCTTGGATAGCCCCGAACCACCAGTCTCCCCGTTCTCATTAGGACGGCATGCTACTTCGCCTAGCATCACTACGGACGACCATGCGATGTCGGACACGACCTCAATTCGTTCGTCGCACACATTGCATAGCCTCTCTGGTCCTGTCGCACACCCTGAACTGCACGAGCAAGGGTTGAATGCATCCGTCATCGAGACCGTCAATGCTTGGTTCTCGGAAGGTGCGGTAACGAAATCATTCGTTGTCGGTGAGCTTGCGCTTGCATTCAATGGAACACCCGATGCCTCACCGGAAAAAATCCGAGTTCGTCTAAACAATTTTCAAGTACTGGAGAAGGTAGCCGCAAACCCACATTTTGTCCGGGAAGTAAAGGACCAGGAGCCGTCAGACGAGAACAAGGGCGAGTATGACGTTGTGGTTTCCAATATTGTCCGCCCTGCACCAAGCGTGGCTTTCAAATATCAGGTCCATATTAATCCCGAGGACACATCGGCGTTCTGTCCAGTTATCTTCAAGCCAGCGTGGAACCTCGAAGAGTTCCAGGCTAGCGTAATCATCTTCTACTCGCTGAACCCTTCATTCGCATCCTCTGCATCAAGAGATTCGATCACATTGACGAATCTGATTCTTACCGTGAACCTAGACACCTCTCCGCAAGAGGACAGAGAGGTTGCCCACGCCACCAACGCGGTTATGTATCCTAACTCAGGGGCAAGCTTCCGCCGCAAGCAGTCGGCAGTGGTTTGGAAAATCCCCGAGTTTGAAGTGAACAGTGGATCTGAAGGGAAACTACTCGTCCGATTCTCAACGAGCAATAGCTGGCCGCAGAAGGGCAAGGTTGAAGCGAAGTTCGAAGTTCGCACAGCCGATGCCGGATCCCGGCTCGGAATCAGTGCTACTTCTCAGCCGGGAGAGGCAGTCCGAACAGGGTCTGACCCCTTTGCCGACGAAACCATCGGCGCCGCTCAATGGAAAGACATCCCAACGATACGCAAGCTGGCTGTCGGGAAGTATGTCTCGTCTTGAATTATGCAAATACGCCAGGTCTTGATCATGGGCCGTGGCTGATTTCAAGTTTCGAGGGTATCCGACAATTATTCATGAACATATCGTGATTACCGCAAAAGCACAAGATGATCGACCCGTCGATTCATCATTCCCATATGGACATGCCTATGCACATTGCACCTAATGCATCCTCACATCCCCAGTACATACGAAGTTTACATTGCAGTTTTGTACGAACATTTTATACATCCCGTATTTATCATCATCCGTCTTCTTTCGCTTTTTTCCTGGTTGTATCTCTTTCCTTGCCCGTCCATTATCGTCTATTTGTCCGATCAAGTACTATAGGTTACGACACACAGTGCGTCTCCTATTGCGCCTTTCGATTCGATGTCCATCTATCTACTTTCCATAAATTTCCTTATCTCTGTCTCGCTTTGCTCTGCTCTTGGCCTCATCGCTCTAATTTTCATTGTCCTGCTCACTATGCTGGCCACATACAGTAAGTATAGTGGACCATGGTCTGTCTGTAAATAAATTCCCTGCGATGCATCCTCTTTGGTACCTTGGTAGGCATTATATCCATAGGCATCATCATATACGGAGTAAATCTGGAAGTCTGCTCCCGGGCGAAGCAGATAGGTATACTAATTTCTATTACGGGAATGATGCGCATGAGCGAGCAATCCCGCATCTCAAAGTGCTCTTTTCTGCATTAAAAAATAATCCGGTACTTGAGTTGTTTGGCCTCTGGAGAGTATTCTTCCTGCAACCAGGGCTGACACCCACGCAAAGCGCTGCGAATTCACAATGGTGTCAGAAACTTCATTCATTCTCCAAATGAATGGGCCAATTTCGGCTCGTCGGAGTCTTCTACCAGTTCGTCTGCCAATTCGCAGCCACAGGCCGTGGTCAATACGGTCTTGACTGGCTGGCTGTCGGAGATTAGGGCGTCGTGCGGGTTGATGGGCTACGCACACTTTGAATACGACACTGAGTTCTCAACAGTAGATAGGTTCTGGGCCATACTTTATAAATCGATCATGACAGGGTGGGAGAACCTAAAGGACGAAGATTTTAGTCATGATCTCGATTAAATTGGGCAATCATAAAGCCATGTCACCTTGAATCGCAGCATCAAGAACTCTGACGACCAGCAAGAACGTGCACCTCTATTTCATGGCAGCGTCGCTAAGTTCATGAAGACGTGTTTCATACCAAGCTAAGACCAGATATTGTGTTCTATGATTCACAAGATCTAACCTGCCATGTCCCATGGGTTGGCAGGAACCAATTCTATCTATTGATCACTCCTTCCTTAATTACTCTTACTCCTAAATACAAACAAGGAAACTACGACCCAAGCGGTACCTTCCTCGAGTTAATATAGAACTACACGGAAGGAGCGATAGCTATGGCTCCTTCCACTTTTACTCCTAAATAAAAAAGGAAGCTGCGACCCAAACTGTACCTTCCTTAAGTAGATATAGAAGAACAAGGAAGGTATAATCATCGCTCCTTCCTATACTTCTCCTAAATACAAGGATAGAAACTATAACCCAGATCGTGCCTTCCCTAGCTAGATTTAAAAGATTAAGGAAGGAGCAACTACCGCTCCTTCCTATACTTCTCCTAAATACAAGGGAGGAAGCTGCGACCCAAACCCTACCTTCCTTGAGTATATATAGAAAAACAACCGCCGCTACCTAATGCACAAAGAGCACAGACTGTAACGGCCTAATGAGGCTGCATGTTCTACACGACGGAAGCTGAATGCTTACCCTGTTGACATCCTCTTCGGTATGCATCCAGGAAAGTCAATTGACTGTTGATGGGAACGCCAGCAATGACTCTTGTCCTTATAGAATTGTGTTATCTCTTATTTACGTTTACAGCCGTCTGAGGAGTGCAAAATAGGGTGCTTTAACGGGTGAGTGAAGTTCTCATACCTGATAGGGCACTACGGGCACGTATAGAATTGCCACCTGACCTCGGATACTGGAAGCTGAAGCCAGTTGCAACATCACTAAACGGCTTCAGGGAGGGTAGTCAAGCTAAACCATAGTATTTTAAGACCCTAATGCTCGCCGTTTATAGAGATGTCACCTGTAGACTTGGTCATTCTCCTGTGCTTTGGATGTCGGGACGCTAACATGCTAGATAGTCTCCCAATCACATCGGTCAAATAGTCACATTGCTCACCGCACAGAGTGGCGTTTCTTCCCCTTCCCCGTGGTGTTGACTATATAAGCGCAGGCCTAAATCCAGCTACTGCTTCCTTGCGTCCCTCCATCTTGATCAAATCACCGAAACTCAAAATCTCTATTGTTGTCTGCTTCCTCCCACTCTATTTTACTTCAGCCCGCACAGTACCAACAACAGGGGCCTTCGTTTTCGCGCCGAGGATGTAATCAACAGACCGTACTCGGACCACCCTAGGCTGTACAGCATCCCTATGCCTCCGGAATTCCATCCTCATTCCCAAGCTTAGTAGGTCACACAGTATCGTGCTGATTCGGGAACCACTCATCGTCGGTACATGGGGTTTTCTGATACCGAGAAATCTCGCTCGTTTTCGAGAGAATACCCCTTTCAAATCGTATACGCGGTTATTTTCTAGGCTTCATTTAGCATGGATCTGGTCAGAAAGAATACCCAGCTCCCATACCTTTGAAATATCGGCACATTGGAGAAGTTGCCGGAAGTCCATAGCATGTGAAGGCTAGCAAAGAAATTGGAAGATCACCTCAACTAGAAACAAATGCAAACACCGGATGGGGACTTGAGTCTTGGAGGCGTCTGCTGGAGTAGAAGCACGGGGCTAGTTCAAAAGTACTCCACGAAGATACAAGCCATATATGTGCTGATATCGGAAGTCTGTTCGAGTGGCTAGAACCAATAATCGAGAACATCCTGCGGAGCTACTGATGTTTGAGACGAAATTTGAGTGGATGCATCTCGCGTCTGCGTGGAATCCATGCCTGGCATATGAGTTTATGAAGCTTGGAAACTTTGAGGGTGATTCTCTAGCACAAGCGAAGTCAGGTCGTTACAGAGAACAGAGTCGATCCTATATCCTCAGTCGGAGTTGAGGCATCCCATGCTGTTGAAGTAGCCTCCGTTTCATTTTGGACTTTTCGCTTCCGACATTTTTCACACTCCTTACAAGGACGGTGGAAGGTCTTTTTCGTGTGGCTGAAAGCCTGGACAATTGGGCTGATAGCATCGAAGTTTGACCGGTTTACTTTTCCAAAGCTAGCCATTGGCGTCTGTGCAATTTTTGTGAATATAGGTGATAAGAAAGCACATTTCTCCGGGTTGTTGACGATACCTTCTTTTCTCATTAGTATCAGACTAGTTTTGGCTGGGGGAAACACTTACATTTTGATTGATGCGTATGCGAGACCCAAGAGAATAGCTAGGAAAGATAACATTTTTCCCACCAGAAAGTTAGGGAAGACAATAGTGAAAGAGGTATAAGTGGAATAAACTTAAGACAGCATTGCAGGCATTTATAGGATTCTGTATTCCACGCCTAGGTGCACATTTGCAAAGATAAAACAACAATTACGGGGGAAAATTGGGCAACCCTGAGCTGAGGTTATAAAATCCTTATTTTCCTCGGTCTAGATTCATACAACGGCTAAGTTCCAAAGTTCTGTCTCTTTCAACACGGTATATATTTGCTTCAAACGGCTCCATTCCTCATTCCCAAGAAGAGCTTTTGCAGCTACCACCTTGCACCAAAGATACAGTAGCTGAACCTCGGATAACGTTCTCCCCGGGATAGAGGGCCCACAGTACACAAAGCCTTCCGAACCGTCACTGTATTTGACGTAGAATTTGAGAAAAACGGTTCGTAGATTCCAAATTATACATTCACATCTTTCGAAGCTGGTGAAAGCACTGAGACGGTCGACGTCCAGAGTCGCTGTATGGGACCAGGCCATATTTTGTCTGTATTCATCAGTACTCCATCATGGAACACTATAATGTACGTTTACTTACGGATTTGTCGGGATTGCACAGGCTTGTGTTCTTCAACGGGGGCTGTGCGGTTGGAAGAGACTGCCTCTAGCCACATGCGCGGGATAGGTACCGGTGATTCACTTGTGCGTGATATAGTAACCACCTTTTGAGGGACTTGCAAATCGATTGGGCTGGGAGGCTCCGGAAGGATGATAATAGCACCACTCACAGAAGGTCGGTCCGAATGAGTGGAAGCGGGATAATCGGCATCATCTGTAAAAGGGGGGCTCGGCATACAAGAAGGTGCACGTTGATGGTATATGAATACTACCCTCGAATACTTGCAGTCCGAATGACTGGAGGGTCTCCATCCATAAAAGTGAAGATTGTATATCTGTCAGTTCACATGCGGTACCGCCAGGCTGCAGTTCCAGCGGCACATCTTGGTTATCCCAAAAGTCGTCGTCTTCTTTACTGTGAGCCAGAGGTTGAAACAACCCAGTAAGCCACGAAGATAGCCGCGTAATAGGAAGACAGATCATTGTTGGCCAACAAACCGCCAAAGTTGCAATGGATACAGGTATCAAGCTCGATTGGAGTCAATGTAGAGTGAAAGTCAAGTGAGGAAAACGAAGTCTATTATACAAGGCTTCGATCCTGGCCCTGAGTACGAAACAATCCCTCTTTCCAGGGAAGATCAAGATCAAAAAATGGTAAGTGTCCATCGAGCTGATAAGCCTGGTTGATTCTCACTACAGGAAGGCTTCTGTACCTCTATCAAGAGGAATTATTAAAGTTCCAGCCGAATTCGCCCTAAGGTTATTACTAGCTTCGAGGATTAACTGTCCGTGTTGACCTCTTTCTCTGTAATCGTAGCTGGTCGTCTGCTTAGGAAGCCAGCAACACGTCAGAAGTTTCTTCCTTGTGGGTCTTCGGAGCACGGTTACAGAGTCTGAAGTACTTGTCTAAGGGAGCTGAGATAAAAATATATGTCAACTGTGGGAACTTTAACATATTCAGAGTTATGGTGATAATCGTACCGTGTGAACTTTTCCAACGTGTGATCAAGGAATCTAGAAACATCAAGCTCTATTCCGGCTTAGCTGGATCCACCCATTCCCCAAAAAGTATAGCTAAAGCAACATAGTGTTTGAATACTTTACGCATGGTGATCTGATTCTGATATTGTAACTCTTTCGGGAAGTCCTTTTGGGGATCCCAAAAATGGTTTCCTAAAATGGTATAGCCTGTGCGACTGGGTGTGGATCTTTGATAGCATCCCCGGTCCCGACCTCCCCCACCTACAATGATGGTTTTAGTCCCACTTTTGAGGCTTGAGAAAGTCAACGATAAGTCAACCAGCGCCTAATGATTACGAACAGTACAAGATGTTATCTGTAGAGCCAAAGCAAGGACCATATAAGCCATTGTATTGTGGTGGACTTGGCATCACGAAACGGAACACACGGCAATCAAGAAATATGGTGTATACCTACGGCAAACGTCAAGATGATCAGCCGGAGCATAATAAATGGAGGAATTAAGAAGAACCTTTATGTTTGTGACACGTCCGTCCTCAATGATCTGACAGCAGCGGGCTTGGTTGTTACGAAGCTTTATACTCCGTATAAGCCAGGTCTACGTGGTTTGAACATCGACCCATGTCTCGAGCTTACAATGTGGACTCGGACCCGACTCGGACCTTAAACAATGGCAAACATCTCCAGGCAGGATGAGGAACCGGGGGCTCAAACTTCAAGAACTCACACATCGCCAATCATATATGACTTTCCCCACACCGCCGCTGTAGACATGCTTGGAGACGGATTGAGTACTCCGTACCAATCACGAGCGATGGGTATGTATGGCAGGTTTGCGGTGATCCAATCATTATCCAGTTAAGTACAAGTTGTTGAGGTCTTCGTCATCCAATCACCATCTTTGTGCATGGAGCGACATTCATCCTCCCAATCACAAAGGCTTAATGTGTGCCCTGCATACATTGCCTTGGTGGCTTAGCACTTTCAGTTGTTGCTGTTCCCCTGGTCCCGTCATGTGATGCATTCATTTACATTTCCAGGGCGTCCCAGGATGAGGCCCTTCTTCCTTCTTCCAGACGGTAATCCAGTCGTTATGGGCCTAGCTGACAGCAAGATAGCAGCACAGGCTGTTTCTGGTGCCTGTGCTGACGCCGATAAGTCGGGCAAGAATGATATCAACGCTTTGCTTAGCAACCCGGAGGTCAGTTGCCCGTCGGTTTACGATCTGGAGTATAGCTTAATCGACACAAGGTCCTCGATTCGCTTCGAAGGCTCTGGTGTAATCTACCCGATACGTCAAAGAGAAAAATCGACCCTGGGTTAGCCAAAAGGAAGAACCGTGACGGACATGGGAATGGTCCTCCAAAGAAAGCTCGAAAACTCAAAAAGTGTCCGGATACCGAACTCACACTTTGTCCAGATTTTATGGCAAAGGTGTCTATTTGGACCAAGAACCCTTTGTCATTTTTCAGCGAAGGCGAAAACCAGCTTGAGTTGAAGAGCTCTCCTTTGGATGAAATGGACGCTTATATGAATGAGTTGAAAGAGCGCTCTGGAATGAATACAATACGACAACGACTTCTCAAGGTGATGTATTATCGCCTGTCAGGATGGGTGAGATGGACCCAATTGCGCCACGAACGTACGGAACGTATGGCGCGAATAACATCTAATTCGGACGTATCTACATGGATTAGTGAAGGCAAACGGATAGACAGATTGTGTCGGGACGTTGGATGTGTTAAGAAGGTCGAGCGCCACGACCAATACTTTCACCTTGGAAATCTTTTCTACTCGCTTCAGGACGTCGCCGACTACTGGTAAGTCGCTTGCTTATAAACCATCTCAGATGTTGAATTACGTCGCAGGATAAAAGAGTTGCCAATGAAGGACAATTCTCATCGGTCAGAAGAAATCGCGCGACTAAAAAAGCGCAGTGATCTTTCATTGCCCGAAGACAGGAAGAAGCTCGACATATTGGCACATGAGCTTGCGAACACAATATGGCGGGCCTTTCAGGTGGCAGAGTCTGGCTTGGGTTGGTCGCACTTGCATCCTGCACCCCTTTGAATATGCTGCTAACAGCTAGACAATGAATAGATTCGGGGGCAGACGAGGATATAGATTTGGACCGTCAGGCGGGTGAGTTAGTTCGCATAGAACGTGCAAGAAACTAGAGCCGCCATTTTCTAATCCAGCTCGAATAGATGACTCGCCATCACTTCACGCAGATTACCCGAACTGCTATGAAAGTGGTGGTGGAAGCACACACACCCGCACTAATAGTAGTGATCGAATGTCGTCTTCCATGGTTGGTTCTGACGCAGGGTCTGCGGAAGGGTTTCGGGCAGAGTCACTGCCAGACTCTCAGGCAGGGGACAACCAACAGCCGTGGACGCCTTTAACTTCACAACAAGTGACCAGTGGCGCAGCAGCCTACGTTGTGGGTGAAACTTCTCGATTTGGATCTTCAAATGAGTCGCTCAGGAGGCATTTCGCCTCTTCGGCCGAAAGAAGCGGAAGGAAGAAGAAACGAAAAGAGAACCAGAGTGAGCACAGTAAGTCGATCGTCCATTGGAAGTTCACAACCGGTTGACAAATCAAAGCAGGTGGCAATGAAACCCACTTGCAGACGTCCCCTCAGTCGCAAAGCATAGGGCGTCTGATAACTGCTACAGCAGAGCGGCAGAATGCAGAGACCCTCGTCTTTCTTGATGCCGATGAGCCGAGCGTCGAAACGCAGATTGAACCCACGAGAGCGACTCTGCAAATGTCGTGGGAGGTGCGCCCCGGATCGACCCTACGCATGCGAATTATCCAAGCATTTCAAGCTCGGTAGCAGTGCCCAGGTCTCCAGATCTCCGTAAAGATGTTGCAGGGACTTCAGGTAAGCTAGTGGAAATCCCTGGACCTCGCCTCTTATTCTAACAGCTTCCTGGAAATCAGATTGCTCTGGGTCGCTAGATAGCATAGACTGTCAGGCAGGTTTACAGCAAAGCGATAGGATCTCCAGATCATCTGGAACTAGTCGTTGTCCCCATTTAACTAAAGAGGATTGTGGAGCACATCGCAAAAGGAGAAAAGTTTCAAATGATACAGATATCATGCGACATGTTGAGAGTCCCAACAACATCGATCTGTTGCAACCTCAATTCCACCAAACAAGTTCAGTGGAATGGGCCCCAGTGTCGCCGATTACAACTCCGAGGGCTTTAAGCGGCCCCAAGAATGTCATAGGCACCCCTCTTCAATTTGCGGGAACACTCCATAGCTGTGACCTCGAGCTCGGCGGCGCCCAGCTCGACAACATCGCAGTCGACACTGACCAGGAAAGGACAGTTTTCAACCCTTTGGCAAGCAATGCGTTATTCAGCCTCCTCCTGGACACCCAACTCGACAACGCCCAGCTCGACAACATCGCAGTGGAGACCGACCAGGAAAGGACACCTTTCGGCCCGTTGGCACAGTCCATCTTCCAATTTTCCCCTCGACAACACCACGACATAAGTTGGTCTCAATTTGACCAGAATCGACTGTGTGACGAGTGAAGTTTGAGCTTTCCGTGATATCAACGGGACGTGGTGCACAGAGCATAGAGTGCAGTTCACTGGCCTTGAACAAAGTTTGTACAGGCTAGTGGTCAGACACACTTCCAGTGTTCAATCAAACTCGTTTCCCTACCCATGTAACTTTGGTGATAAGGGGGCAGGTATAAAAGCTAATACAAGTCGGATGTTCTGTCGATCAATAGCATGACATCCAATGATGGTAAACCGAAAAGTATAATCCGCTGGGATTAGCTCAACACGTAGGGCGATACCCGGTCAGTTGCATTTGTTTTCTTACTTCCTGTCACGCGGCCGCAGAGCGGAGCCCTGCAATTTCTACCTACCTGATATTCCCCGAACTAGGTTCTATTTCGAAACATAGTAAGCTGGACCACCGAAGCACCATATCAGCATAATTCATCCATTATACTAACCAATGAGTACAGATTTCCACATGGCCACCGACGAGGATGAAAGACAACGACGTGCGGAGATGGAAAGACAGAGAACTGAGGCGGCTGCTAAGAAGCAGGCCCGGAAGGACCATGCAGCTGTTGCGAGAGGTCTCACGGACCAGACGACGATGCAACAGTTATCGTCGTCAGGACTTAATGTCCAGAGAAATTACTGTTGCTCCGCCTCAGTATCATGTGCCATCACGACCATTTCGGAAACGCAGACGTAGCTCGTTTCATTATAAGAGCTTGAACATTTATCAATTCGATCTGTGGGTCACGATACTAGGAGTAAGGTGCTCTAGCAATGATGCTCGGGAGTATCCGCTCCTTCCTGCCCCGTACTTTAGTCTAGAATCAAGATCTTGCGGGGCCAGGTGCTATGGTAGCCAATGATATATACTCCGTAGCCTGTCCGATATCAGAGCATTCGGGTCCTGATGGAATTGGCAACGACATGGCAGGCTTTTACTTTGACAACGGAAATGCCGACATTAATATTGATATCTCAGACAGCACGCCTGATTGGGATGTGAATTTTTCATACTAGAAGCGACAAACACGTTAAGCACCGCTCTAGAAACCTGCTACCCCTCCACCCTCGGACCCAGCATATAACTAAACTCTTTCAAATGCGGCGAAGCCTTCCATCTTGCAAAAAGCTGCCCATTCTCTACTAAGATCCGCCGTAGCATCTTTCCCTTCTCCTCTTCTGCATCAGGCCATACCCCCTCCCATATCCTGATATATGGCTCTATAACCCCCAAGGCCTCCCTCAGCCATAATCCTGCCCTTTCCCTAATCCGACCACTCTGCACCATCCCTATCTCTAGCTCCTGAAGGAGATCTTCCCTTTCCTGCCCTGTTTTAATTGCAGCCCGTATCACTCCAAGAAATATATGTGACCGCACTGCAAGGTCTAACTTATCTAGCTCTACACCTACTATTTCTTCTACTGCAACAGTAGCTAGAAACTCTATCTCCTCCTCACTACCAAGCTCCGGCTCCCATCCCCTGTACCACGCATATGCCCCAACCCCGCCATCTGGCCAACCACACCACATCACCTCGCTCTTCCACATGCCATCCTCTATATCTGGCTCAACAACCTTACTTTGCGAGCTTGCCTCCCACAGCTGCACCGAGTACTTCCCTTTCCACTCATATATATCATACATCCCCTGCGCCGTAAGCATCCCAAAGCGGTTCTCATCCCACGCATGCCGGGACACCTTGGATCTAGTCCGTGCGCCAAAGTAACGGCGCCCCATATACTCTAGCCAGAAGCGCGCTTGCGTCTCTGAGTAGGGCCGCACGCTCGGGTGCGCAAGGCGGTTAATAGTTGCTTCAAGCGTGCTGAGGGCTATGTCGGTGAGAGTTGCGAGCGGAAGGGAGTGTTGTCTGAGGTATGTACATGCGAAATTATAGGCCCAGCGGGGGAGTTTCGTGGCATGTGGGCCACCACCAACGTGCTTGCGTGGTAGGTCCAGCGGGGAGTCTGAGTCCGGTAGATCTTGGAGGTCAGGGAGGCGGTAGAAGCGGGCTGTGATATTCTGTTTTAGGAATGGCTCGGAATAATAAGCACGCCAGGCAGAGGGGTGCAGGAGTGCGTAGTGCTCAGTATAGAAAGTATCGAATTCGTCAGGGGAGGGGAAGATGCCTTCGATTTGGTTGGAGGAGCGGTAGATGCCTGCTGCGATCTGGGCTAGGTAGAATAGATCTAGGGTGCTATATTTATAATAATTAGTATATTAGTTCTTAGGTGGGGATAGATACTAACTAACCGATTCAACCTTAACTCGCCCTCGCCGAATGACCATCCGTGCTCGTGCAGCTTCTCGATAATATCAAGTATGCCAGTATCGCACCACAGCCCCTCATCCATATAGATAAATGCTATCTGTAATACTTTATCATGGCTATTAACAGGCACCACGCTGTTTTCGACGTCGGTGAGGAATTTCTGAGCACTCATGGCAAGCCTCCAAAACCGGCAGAATATGTGGGAAGTAGAAGTAGATAATCTAACCCTTTTGGATACCTATAGCACGCTTTCACTCATAGTCAGAACTTGAGTTAAGAAAAACAATTCAGGATTCAAGATACCAGAGCAAAATCCCAGGGGGTTCGAAGGGACTCTTATCAGTGGGTAGGCTAGTACTAAAGAGGAATGGTGTACTGTGGTTGCGTATACATAGTGCGTCCCTAGAAATGGCCGCTCCATCTGGAGTTCCTTGTAAAGTGCTTGCCTATCTGCCTTGACGTCGCCGTCCATGTAGCCGACCCACTGTGTGTCCTCGTACACGGCAATATTCGACTGGCTGCCCTTGTCGAAATACGACTCGTAGGAAGTGATTGACTGCAAAGCTCCAGTTGAATCCTGCCAAGTCCCCGTCCCCGTCCCATCAAGGATGTTGTTGCGATATGACCTGCGGTTCCTGTGCATGGCCCGGGGTAAGCTCCAGATTTCCCGCCGGTGTGTGTGCACATGGGACCGGTGCAGCCGGGTGTTGTCATCTGAGACGAGCGACCGTAACTCGTGACGCCGACAGCAATTTTGGTTGTCGACACGCCGGCCTTGGTAATCATGGACAGAGCAAGGATGGTCTCCGTGATGTTGGTCTGCGAACGCAGACAGTTGCCCGCTGGGCAGCCATCGATCGCGTGCTCGTTTGCATAGTCCTACCGACCGTGAAGATCATAAGCCATGAAGACGATGTAATCGGCCAGGGCTGCCATTTCGTCGATTTTGTAGTAGCCTCGGACGTACCAGTACGAAGCCAGCGCGCAGAACGAGATGGACTTGTCAGAAGGCATCGCTGCTCGCAGTTTGGTCAAGAAGGCGCGGTAGTTCTCCGCATCCTCGGCAGTTCCTATCCTCATGTCGGCTCTGGTCCGTAAACTCAAAAAAAAAAAAAAAAAAAAAAAAAAAAAAAAAAGAGGCGAGGTCACGTACCTTGCTAGAATACCGGGAATATCTGGTGTGTTGGGATCTACAGCTCAGGTCAGTACTTCCTCGTTACAGAGACCCTATTCAACATACATTCCCAGTCTATATCAATGCCATCCAGGTCATGCTCTGTCACAAACAAGACGACGTTCGCGACAAATGCATCCTGGTTGCATGGCTTGACCGCGTCGTGGAAAATGTGATACAGAGCATACTGCTGCCTGCCCTAGGGGTTCATCCTCATGTCATTACTAAATAAGCTAGATACTCCCACGCAACCAGGCTGCATTAGCTGCTCTCCTAGATTCACTGCGAGATTAAGAAAAAGGTGTATTTAGGCATTGATGGACTTTGGTCTCATGGGTAGCAGAAAATCGAGACAAAGCTTCGAACAAGGCTCGGGAAGGTTCAAAGCGCGGCCCCCCTCGTAGTCTTATCATAGAAATCCAAAGTCATAGCAGCCAAAAAACAAGGAATGTCCTTCCTCTCCTCAACCCAAAACTTAATAAGGGGCTTGATCTCCATCGCAAACAAACTGTTCGGCCCGCCGGAGATCTTCATCGTGCCGTTCTCCCCATCGAAGATTATCGAGTTTTCCTCGCCGTTGCCCATGCTCCCGGGGCCTGCGGCGTCGGCGTTGCCGTCGCCGTGTCTATAGGCCGGGGAGAGGTGAAACATGGATGTGACGCGGACGCGGCCATTGGGGAGGAAATCAAGCTTGTATCCCAGCAGGGAGGCGACTGCTTCGCGGAATTCAGAGGATTTGGCAGTCCATATTTCCTTTAGGCGGCGCATGCGCTTCTCTTTGTCTGCGACGGTGCGTTCCATTTCTTGGATTTCGAGTTTCATGCTCTCAAGGGTGGTTATGGGGACGGTTTTGAGCTCTAGGCGGTTGCCGCGGAGTTGGGCTAGTAGGTCGCGATTCTCGGCTTTAAGAGTAGTAATGGTGGAGAGTTTGAGGTTTTCGGACTGTGCGGTGGGATTCTCTCGCAGTTCTAGGACACGAGTCCGTGACTTCGCTTTGAGGGATTTGAGTTGGGATTTGGTGGCCTCGAATTCTTTTCGGAGGAGGGCCATAGCCTGTTCGGTTTTCGATAGAGATTGCTGCAACGATCTATTCTTTCGAGATAGCCCGGAGAGGCGCTCGCTCTCTCCATCGCCCTCCGCGACCACAAGCGGCCGTTTGACTCCCCTGGCCTCGGTTTCATTCTGCTGAGTGGATTCACGCTTGGAGAGTTCTTCATGGGCTATTGCCAGTTCCCCTCGGTATTCGTCAATCATCTTCTCGAGGTTGGCGATTTGCTCAGCTTTGTGGGCATCGAACTGGCCTTCATCCGCGTTCATGGTCTCCTCTTCGGTATCAAATGTTTTCAACTGGGCGCGAAGATATTCCACTTCTTTCTGCGCCAGCGCTCGCTGTCGCTCGAGTCGGGCTCTAACACGACTCTCCGGCACGGGTGCTCCTGCAGCTGTTCCTGCAGCACGAAGCTTTTCAATTTCTTGTCGCAGATTGGATCGTTCGGTTTCCAGGCCCTTTATTAACTCATCCTTCTCTAAGAATTGTGCTTCAACAGATCCGAGCTTATCGATGGCGCTAGCTTTCTCAATCTGCTCCTTTAACAAGGCCTTCACAATAGCCTCTGGGGAATCATATTCTGGGGGCTGATCATTGTCCTGTAACAGACTGGTCCATGTTCGCCGTTCGTCTTCCAGAACTTGTTTCTGAATTTGAACAGTTCCTAATTCAACCTCAACGTCCTTCATAAGGTGCAATTGGTTTTCCAAGGATTTCTTCTGCTCTTCGACCACTTCCACACTCCGTTGCATCTTTCGTAGGTGCCGCAATTCTACGCCTAATTCTCTGTTCGTAGTTTCGAGGGTTCTGATATGGTTGACTTGCTCGGAAAGTTCTCGTTTTAGAACAATCAGTGTTTCCGCATCATTTCCTTCGGCTTTGAGACGAATATTCTCCGCTTCCAAGTCAGCGACACGCGATTCATGTTCCCTAAGCTTATCTTGCGTTGCCTGTGCCTCATTTTTCGCATTTTCGACATCCCTATGCAGCTCCTCCAGAGTCGTTTGGAGGGATGACCGTATTGTTTCCAGCTCATTGATCTGATATTTGGATTGTCTTTCCTGATCGAGCGACTGTGCTTGACTATCCTCTAATTCTTCCTTCAATCCCTGGTTCTGGTCTTGAAGACTGCGAACCTTTCGCTCGAGCTCGACCTTTTCGTTGAGTGCATTGTCTTGCGCTTCTTTCAGCTCTTTACTGACTGTTTCGTACTTATGACCGGCACGGTTGCTAGCTGATTCCGCAGTCTAGAGAATCAATATTAGAATCGCAATGTGATGGCAGCGGTTGACATGTTCACTCACTTGCGCTTTTCGGAAATCGGAGTCCGCTCTGAGTTGGAGGTCCCGGAGCTCTTTCTCGTGCCGTAGAGCTGTCAATTCACGGTCCTCTTTGGCATTTTCCAGCTCATATCTCAGGGTATTTATCTGAACTCGCAATTCGTCCTTCTCCGGATCTAGACCGAATAGATCAGCTTCGAACAACGCGCCACTTATTTGTCAATGTCACCCACCGGGTTTTGGAGGACCAGAGGGGCGGAGGGATTGTCGCAAAACGCTCGCAGCCGGTGGTATCGACAAGGTTGAGTTATCCCTCATTGGAGAGCCCAATGAAGGGTTCGGGCTCCTGCCGGAATTCATCTAGAGTAAATAAATATTAGTCTCATCAATTAAAGGCACGCTTCTGCGACGCGCAACGTACATATGCGGATTGAGAGCTGACGATTCGTGGAGCATGTTGATGCCCAGGGATTTATAGAGATTCGCGAGACATTGGCCCCTCAGACAGTTATCCAAGTAAAATAATCCTTGAGAGAAGAACTTAAAATGTATCAAAGGATGCGATGGCCGCCTTTGTTTTCGAGAAGAAAGCCCCCGAGCTGGTATGTGCTGAGTCATCACACGACCGCCCGGGGCAAGAACTTGTATTCCCAAGTAGGACTAGCGCCTAAATTTTGAAATAATTTTGAATTTTGTCGATTGACGGTTCCTTTTTCCAACGACGACAATTTTTTGCGACGACTCTCCCCACCTTCTCAGATCTCCAATTTAGTATTTCGAGTTCGACATTAGCGACAATGGCAAAGGACAGATCTGAGAAGAAGGACAAGCACGAGAAGAAGGAGAAGCGCGCAGAGAAGGACGGTGTGCAAAAGAGCAAGAAGGACAAGAAGGAAAAGAAGGACAGAGCCTCCCTCACAGATGCAGTGCTGAAGGGACTTGAGGTAGAGGTCTCCTCTGCGCCTGCCAACGGCGTCCAGGCCGATGACGATGAAATGATCACCGACCGACCCATTGGCGCACTCGTACCGTTTGCCAAACCATTGCTCGAAGATAAGGCAGCCAAGAAGGCCCTGAAGAGCGTGAAGAAAGGTAAGCCAAAATCCGCCTACTCTCATGTTGATGCTTCAAACAATATCATTGGTGTCTTGCATCTGTCTCTTAGCACTTCGCAACCTTTTCCGTTGCACGCAAGCCTTCATCATGCAGAATCTGTCCTCCAGATCATTCCAAATAGCTAATTCGATCACAGCCGCCGTCAACAAGTGCCTCAAGCGTGGTGTGAAGGAAGTTGTCAAGGCTCTCCGGAAATCGCCCATCCCCGCACCCAACGAAACCATCTCTGTTCCCAACGGAGTTGTCGTTCTCGCTGCGGATATTTCACCAATGGATGTCATCTCTCACATTCCTGTTCTCTGCGAAGACCACGGAATCCCGTATATTTTCGTCACGTCACGAGCCGAGCTCGGTAACGCTGCCGCAACGAAGCGTCCCACAAGTGTCACAATGGTTGTACCCAAGTCCACTGCAAAGGGCAAGAAGCTTGCCGAGGGTGATGATGAGGATTTCAGCAAGGTATTCGAGGACTTGGCTAAGCTCGCTCAGAAGGAGCTCACACAGGCGAACCTATGAAGTGTCAGCTGGATGTCTGACTTGAATCGCCTTCTCTTTCTTCTGTTATTTCTTAATTATACGGCTTATCTCTATGCGTCTGCCATTTACCGCCATTTACAACGGCTGTACAATTCTGCTTTGTTTAACAGACAGCGCATATTTTTTTGGTCTGGCCTTCGGACGTGTTCTTCTGGGTTATGATTATTTGTTGCAAAATCCGGCGTTTTTGAATGGTGTATGAAAAGGCAGGAAGTACCAGAATACAATGCGGCATGATGCTGATCGAATTCTACTTGGCTGATAACTGACTGTAGACACCACTCAACTTGAGAGCCTCAACCACACCTGCTGCCTAATCTCATCTTTCAGGTAGTCAAGAAAAGCAGTAACATATGTCTTATCAGTCGCTGGGACTTTTTGATTGGATGCTATCGTTTCATCTAATATACATGGCACGGTTCATCAAGAACACATCAAGAAAAAAAATAAGATCCGTTCGTCATAATTTTAAGCACGCTGGTCGGTCCTCAAAGCATCATACCAAGTCCCATCACCGCCAGTGGTCTTATCAGCAGGACCAGCAGCAGCAGCACTAGTCTCAGCTTCCCGGCGCTGGAACTTTAGCTCAGCCGCACGGCCGGGGTCATTATCAGATCCAATCTCAGAGTTGAAACTGTTGTTGTACTTGGGGTCATCAGGGATTTCACCCTGGTTCGTGCCCTGGCCAGAAGCGGCAGAGGAGTAGTTCTTGTGGGCAGCAGCAGTCTGGCTTCGAGTCTGACGTGCGTAGCCGCTTCCGCTGGCCTTGGACTGGGTCTGAGACAGCTTCTCTGAAGCCGGGTACTCGTGTTTGTTGACGCCAATTTCCTTCTTTGCGGCTGTTGGGCCACCGACATAGCCAGACTCTGGGAGATGAGGACCGGGGTAGTCTGCTTGGCCGCCCAGGGCGTCGGGGTATCGCTTTTGGTAGTTACTATCTCCGCGGTCACCGGCGTTCGCGGCTGATGGGAGCTTTGTGGCGGAGGATGTGTCGGTGATGTTTGTTGTGGTGTTCTTGCTGTTTACGCCGATAGGCTCGGCGCCGCGGTTCTGGCTGTATGCACCACCGTGGCTGGCGGACTCGGCTGCGAGGGAGTCGTTGGTGACGGGGCCAGAGGGCTCGTGGACTGGACGGTTTGTCATGGGGTCGCTGGTGTTCTTAACTCCTCGCGAGCCGGGAGGGATGGGTTGTCCTTGGAGATCCATTGTGATGCGTTGTGTATGTAGAGGTTGAGTACGTGGAAAATGTGGAAAGGTCTCGTAGGGAGAGTTGTACAATGATAGATAGTTCAAGTGAAGAACTGCTCGCAATAGCAGAGCTATATAGTATTGCTCGCTTGACCAGACTGCCTTCGTGATGTCATTCTGACGGACGGATTAGGGCTACCCATAGCATCGAAGCAACAGGTACGTCAACGAGTTTCCAGTAGAGCTTTCCAGTCTGACTTTTCACCCAGAGAACAATAACCAGAAACTCGATGGGTATGGTTTTGTGCTGTTGATGCAATGCGGAGCCATGATACACATCCTGACGTCACCTCCCAGGCCTCATGCAGCAGGTCTATCACTGCTCTGGGCCTCTTCGTTGGGATAACCAGATCGTGTTACGGAAAAGGTGTACTCGGTCTGCGTATTTGCTGTGAAGCATGGTTACTGGGTGGTTTACAATATATCATATCCTCACCTGTAGAGTGACTTACCCTCAGGTCTGCGGGACGGAACGTCGAAACTCGAGGGAACAACGTCGATTGAGACCCTGGCGTGACCTAAGCCTTGTAGACACTATCTCCGTGTTGCGTATTCAAAGTACTACACTTATTTGTCTACGGGATAATCGATAACCGAAAATCATAGCTTCAATTTGGTCGTTAAAAGATTCGGAGCATTGCTATGTTACATGCATTTAAATTATAGTTTACCGAGCAAGAGCATCCTTGGGCAGGTCACTCAGACCCTCCTTGCCCTGGCGTCCGACATTAGCCATGGGCTGTGTGAGTCTGTGCGTCTGCGATCCGTCCTCGCGGACGCTGCTTGATGCTGTCGCAGGATCTCTCAATGCAGTGTCGGCTTCTCCCGATTGTGATCCTTCAAATCGTCCTGAACCAACGTTGACAGTTCGCTGATCGGATGATTTTAAGTCACCGGCGACAGGGGGTTCTTCCGGCAGAGGCAGGTTGGACTTCGTGTTTTCGATATCGGCCTTCTTGTCTGTGTTCTGGTCGATGACTGACTGCAAGACATTAACATTGTTTCGGTCTTATAGCACGCTTCGGCAGGGTAGAGCCTACCTTCATGGCGGAAACATTGGAGTCCTTAGCAGTGTTTCCCTTGGTTGCGTGGGAAGCGTGAGACTCAGGCTTACGGAGGTCTTGAGCGGTTGTGTGGAAGGTGCTGTCAGACATGTTGGTAGGTATGTGAAGTGATTTTGGTAGAGAGGTGTGTCGTGTTGAATGGTATAGTAGAGAGTTGTTAGATGTAAGAATTGTGATTGATTATTCGTAGCACTTGAGATGAGAAGCTTTTCGCTCACTTATATATGATGAGAGCTTGACTGGTTGCCCATGACATTAATCATTATGACGTTACGATGTCCTTGAGACCCATGTCGCGGACAAGGCGACAGCGGACCCTATGCCAACTATCAGGCCTATGTAAATTCGAACATGCACAAATATTCTCCGATATCAATGTTGTTCACTCGTCAATCGTAATGGAAACCAGAAGTAATTCAGGGCCACGTTCATGCCTCGAGTGGTGATGGCGATACGTCATTGAGCGTAGCGACTGAAGTTATTAGTTCATTACCGTCGGGATAGTAGAGTCGACAAGTCTTGTGCCTTGTTGCCGATCTGGGATAATAGCTTGCGGTCCACATCAGGGGCTTCTTTGTGCTCCATGCTCCGTGTTCTTGAGATTATGGTTCAGTGCTCTTCTCGATTAATCGAGCGACCTCAGTATATATCGGTTTAGTCTTCATTGGCGGTGTATCCGGTACAGAAGTTGCGACCGAGAAAGGGGTTTCCGATGTTCATTTAGAATAAGGAGCTGTATAACCTTCGCTGAGCTTCGTTGTACTCCGTAGGACGCGAATGAAATGCTCGTGACTTCGTCGTTGTCGCTCATGCGGAATACGATATGGCTACACCGCCTTCCTATCCAACTAAACCGGCAGAAATTGATCGGTCCCCGCTGCACAGACTTGACAATTTTCTAGTTGTACCTGCATTGACCGACTCTTTGCATTTCTTTTAGCGTAATTTCTGCTCATACCCTTTGTTCCATCTTTGACTTCCTAGGATGCCGAGAGACCCGCTGATCGGACTGGTTGGGAAGGTTTGTTTGCGCCTTATCTCCGCAAGGCACCCCGCTCATTGAGTACAGCCATCCAGTGGGAAATCAACCACATTAAATAGCTTGACAGATGCTTCCTCAAAAATTGGTACGGTCCTCGAATCTGCCATTGCTGCTGTGCGCTAACTCTTATCTACCTTTGTAGGGAATTTTCCGTGAGTCCTGCCTAGATATCCTCCCTTCTACGCTCCGCTCGGCGCCGCGCCGCGTTCGACCCCTATGCGCCCACCATCTATACGTGCCATTCATGCAGTAGTTCTGACTACGTGTATCCAGTTTCACAACAATCGATCCACAGCGTGCCATTGGCTACCTCCAAATAGATTGCGCCTGCAAACGATACGGTGTCTCAGATAAATGCAAGCCGAATTACGGCGGATGTACTGATGGGAAACGTTCCGTCCCTATTGAGCTTCTAGATGTCGCAGGTCTAGTTCCGGGAGCGCATCAAGGACGTGGGCTGGGAAACAAATTCTTGGACGACTTGCGCCAAGCGGATGCCCTAATCCACGTTGTTGATGTTAGTGGTACAACAGATCAAGAAGGTCCGGTTATATGCACCCAACCATGTTGAGTTGGTTCGAAACCGCTGACAATCGGGGTGTATAGGGAAGGCCACGCGGGGTTATGATCCTTCGCAAGACATTGCATGGCTGAGGTCAGAAATCGTGCGGTGGGTGCTAGGAAACTTGATGCAGAAATGGTGCAGTACTCCGTCCGCACGTGCATTAGCATTGCAGCTAATATCAATCAGGGGATCTATCAAGCGAAGACACATGTCCATAAGTTAGTTGACAGCCCTTTAACTCTTCGATTTGCGATTGACGTTTGAGTTAGAGGCAACCGCCGTCGAAACGTTACAAATACAGTTCTCTGGATACGGAAGTTCGCCATCAACGGTTGCACGGGTCTTAGATAAGATGGGCATGAAGGAACCTCTTGAATTGTGGTCAGAGGAGACCATAGAGAAAGTTGTGCAAACTTTTATTGACGAAAAATTCCCAACGGTCTTTGCGCTGAATAAAATTGATCACCCTGACGCGGACAAGGTTCGTTTCTTTCTGACTTGCTTTATTGTACCTATGCTGACTTGCATCTCACAGAATATCAGCAAGATTGCAAAAATGCAGGATCCTCAAAGTATTGTTCTTTGCTCGGCTATATCGGAGATCTTTCTCCGCAGACTCGCCAAACAAGGCTACATCAAATACACAGAAGGAAGCGAATTTGTAGATACAAGAGAAGATCTGATTGCAGACGGGGACCCAGATGGAGGGGGCCTGAAGGAAATGGACGAGAAACTCACAACGTATGTAATCTCACCGTCTTCCCCAGTGCTATTCGCTAAATCTGTTAAGCCGTGTCGAAAACTTGAAAGATATGGTGCTATATCGCTTCGGCTCTACAGGTGTTGTACAATGCCTTTCACGAGCCGCCGAGATCCTAGGGCTTGTACCAGTTTTCCCCATCAGAAACTTACATACGTTCTCATCCGGAGCTGGCACTGCAGCATTCCGGGATTGTGTTCTGGTTAAGAAGTGAGTCTACCAAAGTCTACATTGTTATAACTTCTAACCCCAAATCAGAAATAGCACTGTGGGCGATGTTGCCCGTAAGGTTATGGGCGATATACCCATATCCTATATCGAGGGTGTTGGAGGCGTACGGGTATCGGAAGATGAGATTGTGGGGGTAGGGAAACACGATGTATGTCTCCATTTTCCCACGGTGATTCTAGTGACTAACAATTCTTTTACCAATCCAGGTACTTTCGTTCAAACCCGGACGATAAGCATCGATCATGTATGGCAAATATGATGATAATGATACTAGATTAGAGACTCAATGTGACAGAATACGACTACATGCTGAACATACTTTTCACCATATGACCATGAACCGCAGATAAATTACACACATGAATTCAACAATCCTTCCATTCGAATTCCAACCCAGACGATAAGTCAAACTCCCTTCTGCAGTGTCTTGAGTCAGCATTACACCCACCTGCAGTGCATACAACCTACACATACCTGAGCTCTCTCATCATTAATCCCAAGAACAGGCTCAGGCGCTTTCGGATGATCCTTCTTAACTTCCCTCTCATTCTTCCGTCCGCCCCTCTCCGTCGCCGCGTTAGATACACCGGTATTTCCAACCCCATAGTTCTCTTCTCTATCCGCCATGGTTCGACTCGACGCTATTGTCTGCGGGTCTGTTGTATCTTTCTCCTTCTGGTTGCGGTGGGTACTGTGCTTTTCTCCCGATGAGCCTTCCCACTCTTTTGTGACACCGCTCTTCGGACGGGCTTGGATGCGCGAGGGGTATTGATGAGTAGATGAGTACAGGAAGGGCCGTGAGGTCAAAGGGCGGTACATCTTCGTAGTTGTGGAGAGTGGACGGCTGCGAGACATGTTGTGATAGGATCTGTGATCTTCTTGTTGCCGTCGTCGTTGGAAAAAGCAACAATATAGGATCGCTTCTAATAAACTCCTTTACTATTGTTCTACGGTTGGTCGAGGCCTTCGTGACGTCGACATGATCTATGCTGCTGTCATGATCCCCAGAATGGGGGAGAAAGTAGGGCTTAGGGCTAAGGCTCCTTGTCGTTAGGGCGTGGTATTTGGACATTATTCCCGTGACTTTAGATACCACGCCCTACTCTATCTAGTCTCGGTTGAGGCATCTAGTAATTAAGATCTCTAGTAATCAAGTGACTAAGGCCTTGTTAATAATCGAGCAACTAAGGCCTCTTAGTAGTAGAGAGTTAAACAATCGACTATAGATTCTATGATGAGTTAAACTAGATATAGTATAGCGTCGTATCCAAATACACGGGAATGATGTCCAAATACCACGACCCTATCGATAAGGGAATGTGTGATAGCTTCAACCCAAGTTGATCTTCTAAAGCTCGACGTCAATATCAGCTCGACCCCCAAAGGCTTTGTCTTATGAGCGGAAGAATCTTCTGACGGCCACTATAGATCATCATGAAGCGGGAATCACTTTCTATTGAAGCCGTGACTCCGTTCGCACGGCTTTACGGCATCTCTCTTCATGGAATCACCTTCGGGAAGCTCCGCGCTGAAGATGGGACGGATAAGGGCGGGGCAATCATCGCAACAGAGAAGAAGCAGTCAGAAGATGCTCTTCTCAAAGTACCTTCAGATTTGGTTCTTTGCCTCGAGATGGTCCAAGATCGTGCCAAATACGATCGACACCTTCGTGAAGTGATAGAAGCTGTTGGGGACTTTGGCAAGGTATGTATCCTCGAAGAAGCGTATGACTAATATTGTACCTGCTATCTAAGTATACGAACTGACATATACAGACAGCTAGAGGCGCTGTCTTGATCTTCTTGCTTGTCCAAATTTCACACTCATCACCGGACATCTCCAGCCAGAAACATAAGATCGGTTCATCGGATGCCTGGTCGGAATACGTGAAGTTCTTGCCGTCATCTATACCACTGCCCACTTTTTGGACTATGGAAGAGCTAGAGCTTCTTCGCGGGACATCATTGCGACTGGCTTACGAAGCCAAGATTACATCCTTGGACAAAGAATTCGAACAGCTTCGTGAGGCAACAGCTGGGATCGCATGGTGCCAGGATCTCTGGTGGGATGAAGACAATGCTACTGTCACGATCGAGGACTGGAAATACCTTGATGCGGCATTTCGGTCACGCATGGTAGACTTGCCAGGGTATGGGCATGCCATGATCCCATGCATCGATATGGCAAACCATGCGTCTGAGGGTGTCGTAAATGCACTTTATGATAAAGATCAGGACGGAAATGCTATACTTCAAGTGCGTCCAGGGACGGAGCTACGCTCCGATGAGGAAGTTACCATTTCGTAAGTTTGCTAAATTCCATATAAGAAACAAAGCTAAACACTCCAATGAAGATACGGCCAGGACAAAGCAGCATCTGAAATGGTTTTCTCATATGGCTTCCTCGACCAAGAGATGAATGACGCGAACCAGATATTCCTAGATCTCGACATACCCGAGGATGATCCCTTAGGAAGGGTGAAGATGCCATTCTGCAGGGAAATACCGGGGGTCCGCATTCTCTCCAGACCTACATCCTCCGGGGAAGTTGAAGCTTACTGGGAGAGTCCGATTGTTTGGTGGGCCTGCGTCAACGAGGAAGATGGGCTTGAATTCGCTGTATTGCAAGCTAATGACGGCTCAAAGGAGCTAAAGATCACATGGAAGACAGAGGATGTACATGATCCACATCATCTCCGGGACCTTCTAGCTGCAGACTCATCGTGGGATATCTTTCAACTTCGCGCAGCTGTGCTCATCCTTGAGCGGTTGGAAACCCAGTTCTTCATGCTGCGGACATCCGAGAGGATGATTTCTGAGATTCGCGATAACGCGGATATGCGTGCTATTTTCCGACCTGATGTGTTCAATACTGCCACGAAGCTGCGAGAATTGGAAGGGCGGTTGCTGGAGGTGGCGATAAAAGGTCTAGAGAAAGAGGTATGCTTTCCAGGATGTTTCGAACCAATTGGTCGCATTGGTATACTAATATATGATTCACTTCCACAGAGAGATGATTTAATGACATCGGAGATTGTCAGCGCCTATCTTGCCCAACAGCAATCCGCAGAGGTGGAAGATGACTTTTCGTGATGTGTGTTGACCCTACTTCAACAATAGCAGGAGCTTCGTCCCCCGTCGGAATCAAATTCCAGGTGATACATTGCTTGGTTAGGTCCCAAGGAGCCCGATACCTTTGGAGCCCAATCGGTCGAACCCAGAAAGCTGCACAACCCCTAATAGGAAGTCCAAAGACATTGAATTCGAAGCCAACCTCTTCCACGCAGCCAGAGTATGACGTGATGATCTTCGGCAACCTTAGTTGCTATGCATTGCCGGGGTCCTATAATAGGTTGAAAGTCACTTATGTAGAGCCCACGCCCCACGGGTTAGGTACGCACATAGCTGCTAGCATTGATCCTAATTCGGCGGAGAAGGTCTGGGGTACGCGATCCCAGGTCCGGAACCCAGAGGATCTTCACTCCACTTCCAAGAGAATGCGGAAGATATTCGGATTGGAAAGCCGACTTCTTCCTGAAAACGCTGGAGTCGGGAGTCTGGAGCTGGAACTGCCAGGGGCCTGTGTGGAGAATTCAAGGATGTACCATGTCACAATGATGCATGAACCACGAACAAAGCAATGCATTTCCTAGGATCAGGCATTAGGATCAATCATCATTTTGTGGTTGGCTGAGCCAATATCAAGTAACCCCATACCAACCAGAAGTGTGGGAGGCCAATCTCCACCTCTGCGATTTCTCGGTCAACGTTCGGGCATTCTGGGGAAGAGACAGACACAGTATGGAATATGGCTGTAACAGCATTACAGCTCATTTCCAACGAACAGTCGGCGCGCAGAACACGATAACAGTGGTATGGCATGATTCTTGTGGCGTCTTGTTTATGCTCCACCCACCAGAATCAAGTTCGATCGAACCAGTGCCTGGGGACCAGGTATGGACTCCAGAGTAGAGGTCGATTCCCCGCGCTTTTCTCCAGCGGCCAGCCGCGAACGGCCGGGGAATGCTAAAGCTGCGATGCCGAGATCAAACAATATTATGATAATGAAAGTTAAATAATAGCGAACATCACGAAAATAAAATGGAAGCTCAGCTTTGGCTGACGATGCCGGGAAAATGGAAACTAACTGCAATGGGAACATTGCACGTTCCATTCGAGTATCCTAGTTATAAGGTTGGTTGACTAAATGTGAGCATCCTTCGGTTTACTATCTAGTACCTTATCACGGTTGCTAAGTGAGCATTCACGGGAAGTAGAGAGTTCTCACCATATTCATTACATATTCCAATTTTAACAGCCGAAGATTCCAAGACTCAGAAACTTGGTCAGGGGATAATAAATGGATGGCCAAGCTAACGTTTCAACAAGTAAGGCGAAGAGCCCAATGGACGATCGTCCATATCCCCGATGTAGTAATAAACTAGTAGAGACTAGAAGGACCTCAAAACTCTCTTGAGGTTCCTATCAATAAGTCGTAGTCATAGCAGGCGATGAGTATGATGCCAGTCAAGCAAATAGTAACATATATCATTCTCCGTAGGGTGTACAGGAAATGTAACAGACCCTAGGAGACCTCGGTAGATAAATGTGGACCACTGAGCATAAGAACTAAAAAGGCGGCTATCTTATAGCATATTCTTATGAACTCCGTAGTCCGTAGTGCTGACTCTCTGAGGTCCAGCCAGATGCCTTGGATCGGATGAATACCCCAAACATTGCTCCGTAGCGCGCCGTTGTCGGAAGACCCCAAATATCAGCCTCCAAGAATCCGGAGAACCTTACTTGTCAAACTATGGGTTGAGCGGTTTGCCTCCTGAACCAACGTGATGCCTTCAGACTGCGTACTGCGTAGTGAGGAACCTGGGAAGAATCGGCGGTTGATCCCCAAATTGATTTGGATATTGTATTTGGAACGCATAATCAGACACTAGTAATTAATCAGGTCGCCTGAGCACACGAATTCTCTCACTATGATTGGTTCCCTGGCCGAATTCTAGCTCCACATGGCAATTCCCCCGCCGTCACCCGCACTTCTCTGGTATTATTTGGTACGGGGCCGATCTCCCTGTTCTAAGTGTGCTTCAAGGCTGCGATTCACCCTTGGCTCTCTTCTCCTCTGAACTTCCTCTCTCTTGACTTCATCCCCCTCTCCACTCCCTGCTGCGATAATATACTACTATCTTCATATCGTTCAATTCAAGCAAATATATATGCGGTATTGCCATTAAAATACATTTCTCGCGTTCCTCGGATTCCCCTCGACAGGTCGACCTCGCTCTTATACGCCAGTTTAGCACGATATACTACCCGGGCCAGCGCCAGGCGCGCCCTCACACACAGCCAAAATGCCAGGAATCCTTCCCATGAAAGTTATCAAAGTCGGCAATAATACACAGAGCCGTATCGCGCAAGCCTGCGACCGATGCCGAAGCAAAAAGATTCGCTGCGATGGCATACGCCCATGCTGTACCCAATGCTCCAGTGTCGGCTTCGAATGCAAAACCAGCGATAAACTCAGTCGACGAGCCTTTCCCCGCGGATACACAGAGTCATTGGAGGAACGGGTGCGGAGTTTAGAGACAGAAGTGAAGGAACTCAAGGACTTGTTGGACGAAAAGGATGAGAAGATCGATGTGCTTTCTCGGATACATTCTTTCACCTCGCCGTCACAGCAGAAGGCTGCCCCGTCTGTTCGGTCGCCGCCTCAGCCTACGAAATCTAGTGCGCCTGCCTCTCCTGAAGGCGCCATTCATGTTCCGCCTGTTAGTGATACAAAGGAGGTTGAGGACACTGGGGTTTCAAGTACCCGTGGTTTTTCTGGTATGTTATTCTTCGCTTTATAGGCACATGTCTGGCAACTTGCTAATATCAGCTAGATGTTTTCACAACCAAGCTCAAAGAACAGGGCCGGTTAGCACCGGAAACATCAACGAATTCTCTGACTGCTCCTCCCCCTCCAATCTCCCACTGTCGCACGGACCAGGCTTTGAAAACAGCCCCCCGGCTTGTATCTGATCAGCTCATTAATATCTTCTTCCAAGAATGGGCCCCTCTTTACCCCGTGGTCCACCGGCCTACCATCCTTAAGGCATACGAGCAATATCTTCACAACTCGGAATCTTATCAGGGGAATAAGCATGACATTGTGCAATTAAATTTAATTTTCGGCGTTGCCGCACTCTCTGCTGCTGTAAGATTCTGTGCAGTCATTTTTTGAGCTGAAGTACTAATCATGTCACAGTCGAGAACAAATCAGGACCCGTCTTTTTTCGAGGACAATTGGTCGCCTATGCTTGAGTCACTGTCCGGCGAGATTGCCATCCCGACACTACAGTGCTACGCGCTGGCTCAGATGTACTGCATGACGAAGGGTGACTATCCTAGTGTGCTGCGCTATAGAAGTCTTGCCGTTGGCCTTTGCCATCAGTTGAGACTTCACCAAAGTCAGAAACGCTTTTCATCGAACTCTCTCCTGGCTGAAACCAGGAAAAAGGTGTTCTGGTGCCAATACGTTTTAGATCGGTACGACTAATTTCTATATATCTATATTTTGAGTCCAGTTCCACTAACCTTACGTCAGTTTCTGTGCTGCTTTTACCGGTCTACCTGTTGCTCTTCACGAGGAAGACATTCACACCGAGTATCCAGAGGATATTGACGACGAGAACGTGACGGAAACTGGATTTCTGCCAACCTTGCCTGGAGAGTCAACTCGTATCTCAAGCGCACTTGCATTGTTCGCTGCGTCCAGGGTTCTGAATAGCACATTGGTTAATGTCTATCCCTCTGATGGCGGATATGAAATCCCGCTGTCAAAGATACGTGCCACTTCAGAGCAATTGGAGGGATGGGTGAAGAACTTGCCCTCCCACCTCCATCTGGAGTTCTCCCAGGATAAGCCCAGCACCAATGTCATCAGCAGCCGCTCGCCATTGCTAGTAAGTGTATAGCCAAATGGGTCCCTTGCGAGTTTCCGCTAACATCCTTCCTCAGTCTATGATTTACTACTATATTCGCTCCCTTATCCATCGCCCTGTCGTTTGTTTCGGCGACGAACACGTCCGCTCGTCATCCGTCCTTTCTATCGCTGATTCCAGCAAGCACATCATCCAGATTCTTCAATTGCTCGACGAGAGACGCCTTTGTCCTTCCATCACGATCAACCGAAAAGAGCTCGTCTACTCTACAGGGCTTGGACTTCTCTGGCAAAATATGGGCCTGAAGCGTGACAGCAAGCTTGTCAAAGAAAGCCAAAAGATCCTTGCAATAGTCATCGATCAGCTTGAGTCAGAATCGCCTGCAGCCGCAGCCGAATTCAGCGTATTAGCCGGCGCTCTCGTTTCACTCGACAACAAACGCACAACAGCGAGACCTCAGGAAATGAGTCCGCCTATACAAAAATCACTGAAGTCTCCGAAGAAGCAGCTCGAGGCCTGGAAGGCACGTTTGATGGGAAGCGCGAGCCCAAACCAGCCACCAAAGCAGGACTCTCCTTCGCGCAGAAACACAATTTCAGGCTCTAGTTCCGGAGCTATTGAGCGTCAGTTCCGCTCTCCTAGCTGGGCGAGCCTTCCCCCGGATAACTATCAGCAGCATATCCCAATGGGCAAGAACATTTACCAACCGTCCATTGGTTACGACAACAGCCAGCCCATGTCTAGCTCTGTACCAACAGACCCTCCTTCCGGAAACATGTCACTTTCGGACTGGGAATTCGTCGTGAGTGACATGGACCAGGGATTCTCGAACATTTTCACTGGAATATACGGTGGTAAGGAATGCGGCGAAGATCACGGGCCATTCGCGTCCTTGACGGCCGAATATATGCAAAAGCAACGGCCAATGGTACCGCCGATGCCAGCATCGCATGGTGAATTGCAAGGCTTGTCGCCGGAGGCATGGTCCGCAACAAGCAGTAGCGATGTGGCGCAAGAATTGGCAGCACGCAGCGTTTATTCAGACGAGAGCTTGGGAAGCAGAGACGACGGTCTACCGCTCTCGAATATGCCTTTCCCCCTTGACGAGCGAACAGGCAGTCTCATGGATCCGCTCCAGGGCGTTATGATGCCCGCCGGAGATGATGAAATTGACGAATTCGGGCTGATCCACGGCTGGGATCAACGGCTGACCGTTTAGTATGCTTAACGTCGTGATTTATTTGGTTATTGGTGTTTTTTCTCTCGGAGTTTGCGAGCGACGGCCTTGGGTTTTTTTTCTTCGTGATACCTGGTTGGATAGGAGTCAGTCGTCCGTCTTTACGTTTGGGCTGGGTCGTGGATTGGCCTTTCATCGATTATGAGTTTCTGGGGGGTATATGCAAGATATGAGCTAGAGTATATAATCAATGACGACTGTCTTTATACTTTTGATCCCACCTAGGTCCAACCGAACCACGGCAGCCAAGCCCTGTACGGAGTATGCAGCAACGGCTTTCCATCATGCATCCTGCAAGCCCCTGTCGACACCGGGTATACTCGGGGACAAGAGCAGAAAAAGTACTATAGCCTGTACAGTGTCATCATTTTTATGATTATAGTGCTGGGATGGTATAGCCATAGATTATCGTGTTGAGCCAGCGTCAACCAGATTGGAGAGTTCATAGGAGCCAGTTCGATACATATATTTGCCAGCAGATTGATTGGATACGGTCGAATTTCGGTTGAACTTGATTCTGGGGCATAAGGTTATTACCCGAAGATTCAATCTAACTATTGAGTCGTTGGCAGATGAGATGAATAAGAGTGCAGCATTTGCTCGATATATATATATATATATTGTGAAAGGTTGGAAAAAGGTGACATTACAGTTTCTCAACACCTCGACCTATATACTAAGAGCATGACTTCGAATCTTGAATAATATATCCTCGGAGACTCTCCTCCGAAACCCAGTAGACGTCCCAGTAGACGTCCCAGTTGACACCAACACCGGGTAATGAAGAAGATCTTGAGGTCCAGATGAGCCGCTTTACTTGTTAGGAAAAGCCGGACGGAGGACGTTGCTCCGCCGACCTGCCCTGACTTCGGAAGCTGTCGACCGACTCAACCGATCAATAATGCATTTGCATCTCCCTCGTGACGGTGAAGAATTTGGTCTGGGTCTGGAGCGGCCGGGTTTACCGTTCTACCTCATCTTAATGGCGATAAAAAAAGAAAGAAGAAATATGGAGGTACCGTACATGTTCATGGTTTGGACACGGCTATTGGTGACATTTGTATTGCTAAGGCTCAAGATGATCGTTTTCCGCGGGAGGAGTCGGCTTGTAGATGAGCGGAGATGTATTCCAAAATATTACTATTTTGTTGGATAATAGTGTTCGGCTGATTTGTAAAAAGGCGATTGATGCTTATACATAGAGGAGCTTTTGATGTTTCATAGTCGTATCAGGGAATTCTTCCGGCGGGGTAGAGGGCCTGAGGCACCATGAGGGGACCATCTGGAGTACATACAACTGCCAGCACAGCTCGGGGCAGCGTTATCCGCCAACTATCTTGATGTACGTACTTGTGGATGTCCCAATTGGGGGGTTCAATGAAGTGAAGAAATTGAGTCTATGTTTCATTTTGAAGCAGTACTGAGGTTTCTTGATAAGTCCTAGAAGCTCCGGAGTAAACCCGCCTCATTGTCCAGCTGATGTAGCTTATCTCAACCTTACTCAGGCTGACCAACCCCGACTGGTCCTTAGACAGCTTACAGTTTGCTACGAATGGAAGTAAACTTGGATGCATTGGTGGTATGGAAGAGTCCGGTCCGCGTCTACGCCGGTGAACACTTCAACAGAGAGACCAACCCCACCGTAATACATCATTGTCCCCACCTTCCTTTTTAAGCCTTCCATCTCAACCCCTCCATTCTTTTTCTGTATCTTCTTCCCACTTCTCTTCTCCTTTTCCCTGTCATCTCCCTGCTCCTTTTCTCAAGAATCATATAAGGCAGGCTTGATTGATACTTAAAGAGTACCTCCCCCCCTTCTCACCATTAACTTGACACAGTTCTAACCTCTCCTCGTCTTAAAAGATACCGCCATCATGGGTTTCTCCGAAGTCGACCAATTGGCCGTTAACACCATCCGTGTTCTTGCGGTATGTCCCTCTGTTCTGTTCTCAAATTACCTCATCCTGTTCTTCGTGTCTTTCGTCATTCTCTTTTCCACGTGGCTCCGGCGATTGTGGGACTCGAGACTAAACTCAATTCCTGATATTTCCGCGGTTTTTGGGAGCCTTGTTCCGTGGCCGGAACCGTCTACCAAACGCGCTTCACTACAGCTTCACTACAGCTTCAACAAGAGGTTCTGAAGACCCGCTAATTGTATCACAGGCCGATATCACCGCGAAGTCGAACTCCGGCCACCCCGGTGCCCCTATGGGCATGGCCCCGGTCGCCCACGTTCTCTTCAACAAGTTCATGAAGTTCAACCCCAAGAACCCCGATTGGGCCAACCGTGATCGTTTTGTTCTCTCGTATGAAGCCTAGACCTTGGCGACATCTTGGTCTCCGCTAACCGGACCATTAGCAACGGCCATGGCTGTGTTCTTCAATACACTCTCCTCCACCTTTTCGGCTACGCCCTCTCCATGGATGACCTCAAGTCCTTCCGCGTAAGTTGCGTGGCACACCAGTTCATGGTCAATACTTACTCGACATTTAGCAACTTGACAGCATCACTCCTGGACACCCCGAGTCTCACGACACCCCTGGTATTGAGGTGACCACTGGCCCCCTCGGTCAGGGTTTTGCCAACGCTGTCGGTCTGGCTATCGCCCAGGCTCACAGCAGCGGTGTCTTTAACAAGCCTGATTTCACCCTCTTCGACAACCACACATACTGCTTCTTCGGTGATGGCTGCGCTATGGAGGGTATTGCCAGCGAGGCTGCCTCCATGGCCGGTCACTTGAAGCTCGGAAACCTCATCGCTGTCTATGATGACAACCACATTTCTATCGGTAAGTTTGCATGCTCTGTTCGTCAGTAAAAAGCGTCTGCTAATATTATATTCCGCTAGATGGTGACACCAAGTGTGCTTTCACCGAGGACGTTACCAAGCGCTTCGAGGCCTACGGCTGGCATGTTGTTTGGGTCAAGGATGGTGACAACGACCTCGCCGGTATCGAGGCTGCCATCAAGGAGGCCCAGTCGGTCACCGACAAGCCCTCCATGATCCGCCTGACCACCACCATTGGTTTCGGTTCCAAGCTCCAAGGCACTGGCGGTGTCCACGGAAACCCTCTCAAGGCCGACGACATTGAGGGCGTCAAGACGCTTTTCGGCTTCGACCCTGCTCAGAAATTCGTCGTTCCCCAGCAGGTCTACGATCTTTATCACAAGCATGCTGACGAGGGCGCTGCCCATGAGCAGGAGTGGAACCGGCTCCTTCAGAAGTACAGCAGTTCGTTCCCCAGTGAGCACGCTGACCTCACCCGCCGTCTTTCTGGCAAGCTTCCCGAGGGCTGGGAGAAGTCTCTCCCCGTCTACAAGCCTACCGACCCCGCTATTGCTTCCCGTAAGCTCTCTGAGGCTGTTCTCGAGAAGATCCACTCTGTCCTTCCTGAGCTTCTGTCCGGTTCTGCCGATTTGACTGGCTCTAACAACACCCGCTGGAAAAACGCTGTTGACTTTCAGCCTCCCGTCTACGGCATTGGTGAGTGGTCCGGCCGTTACCTCCGCTACGGTGTTCGTGAGCACGCCATGGCTGCTATCATGAACGGTCTCGCTGCTTACGGTACCGTCATCCCCGCCTCTGGAGGTTTCTTGAACTTCGTTTCCTACTCCGCTGGTGCCGTCCGTCTGTCTGCCCTCTCTCGCGTTCGTGTTATCCACGTCGCTACCCACGACTCTATCGGTTTGGGTGAGGACGGCCCTACTCACCAGCCTATTGAGACTCTGGCCCACTTCCGTGCTCTCCCTAACTGCATGGTCTGGCGCCCTGCAGATGGTAACGAGACCAGCGCTGCTTACTACTCCGCTCTGACCGCGAAGCACACTCCCTCTATTCTGGCTCTTACCCGCCAGAACCTTCCCCAGCTCGAGCACTCTAGCATCGAGGCTGCCCTTAAGGGTGCCTACCCTGTTCTCGAGGCTGAGAACGCCAGCGTTACCATTATCTCCACTGGATCCGAGGTCAGCATCTGTCTCGAAGCTGCTGCCTACCTTCAGAAGAACCACGGCGTTGTTGCCCGTGTCGTCTCCGTGCCCTGTTTCGAGGTCTTTGACGCTCAGGACAAGGAATACAAGCTCAAGGTCCTCCCCGATGGCATTCCCGTCCTGTCCGTCGAGGTCTGCTCCACCATGGGCTGGGAGCGTTACTCTCACGAGCAGTTCGGTCTCAACCGCTTCGGTGCCTCTGGCCCCTACAAGGAGGTCTACGCGGTAAGTTCTACTTCAAATCTCTCCAGTCTAAATACACGTACTAATACTCCACAGAAATTCGAGTTCACCCCCGAGGGTATCAGCAAGCGCGCCGTTGCGACGATCGACTTCTACAAGGGCGTTCCCGTGCGCTCTCCCGTCAACCGTGCCTTCCAGCAAATTCTGTAAACGTTTTGTTGTTAAGCGTCATTGTTCTCGTATTTCTTTTGTCGACTTGTTTTCCCGCTACGAGGTTTTGCACGGGTTATGGAATGAGGAAGCGGCCATACGGAGAGAAACTCCGAATGGATGACATCCTTGGGTTACGAATTTCCTTTTGAGAGAAGTAAAAGGCCACTGTCAATTAGTGGTCCAGCCATTTCTGGTAAATTTAGAGATCTGCATAAAAATCAATACCTTTTCTAGTTCAAATGAGTCTTTTAGACTACCTCAATTTGTTTGGTTATTATATGCAGCCTTAGGGAAATTATTATCTTGGATTCATCGTTATAGATCATCATTGTCAGATCACGCCTTATCCTCAAACTAGCGAATAATAACACCCATATGATAGGATAAGATAAGAAGAAAGATATTTAAGAGAAATTTACAGAAAAAATGAGATATGGTATTCTTTTTAAACAAAAACAGAACAGGAAGCACATCTACCTGTTCCTCTAGTTCTCCAACGCCTTGCGAGCAAAGTTAGGCAGGACGAAGCTGGAGCGGTGGATATCCTGGTTGTAGTAGCGGCAGAGACGCTCCTCCTCCTCGCGGGTCCAGGAGCGCAGGGGCTCTTTGACGTTGCGGTCAGCGTCCTTGCAGCAGACCATGAAGCCGATCTGACCGGAGGGGTAGGTGGGGATAGTGGTGTAGGCGTATTCGGCGACGGGGAAGACCTCCTTGCAGGACTTCTTGAGGTTCGCGATCAGGGGAAGGTGAAGCCATTGGTTTTCGGCTAGAAGGTGAAATAGACGAAACCCAAACCGGATGGTTTGGGTGCGTAATCTGGTTAGCCGGGTGGCTTTTTGAAGAACAAAACACAAATAAAGACAGAACGAAAAAAACTGAGAGTGGAGGGGGGCGGCGGAAAGGAAGGAGACATGAAGTATAGGAAACATAGTAGGAAGCAGAGATAAAGGAAAGGCGACGAACAACCTTGGGTGGTGATGACACCTCCATCACGCAGGGCGTCCCTGAGAAGCTCGAAGTAGGGCTTCTGGAAGAGACTTTCGGCGGGGCCTTCGGGGTCGGAGCTGTCGGTGATGATGACGTCGAACTCGTTCAGGCGCTGCTTGAGGAACTCGAAGCCGTCGCCGATGTGAACCTTGACGTTAGGGTGCTGGAAGCCGATGCTCATACCAGGGAGGTACTTCTTGGAGACACGGATGACAGCCTAATCCAGGAAATCCGTGAGTCTGGTGACCAATTGCATGGAGGGCGCGTGGTATATAGTAAGTGATAGGATAGGGCGATTGTTTGTTACCTCATCAATATCGCACAGGATGGCTTCCTCAACGGTCTCGTGCTTGATGACCTCACGGAGGACACCGCCGTCACCACCACCGATGACAAGGACCTTCTTGGGGTTGGGGTGGGCGTTCATGGCGAGGTGGGTGATCATCTCCTGGTAGCTGAACAACAAACAATGTCATTAGCCCTGGGCTTTGTATCCTGGCTCGTATGTGGAAGCAGGGGCATACGAGAATTCATCACGCTCGGTGCACTGGATGACGTTGTCGAGGACGAGAACGGTGCCGTAGTCGCTGCTCTCGAAGACAAGGACGTCCTGGTACTTGGACTTTTCGTGGTGGAGGATCTGGTTGACCTTGAGGCTCATGGCCTGACCGGGCCACATGTTGGACTTCTCGGCGAACCATCCATCTGGAAAGGGTATGAAGATTAGCTTAGAATGGAGTATAGGATGTAGCCCAAGGATACGTAATATAGCTCAAGATTGAAAAGCACATCTAGCAGCATTGTTCAATTGAAAGAGCCAGTAAACACCAAGGCGGGGTAGCATTGGGCAGAGGAAATATACATACCCTGGATAGTGGGGTGAGTGATCTCGCTCATTGTGATGGCTTGAATGGAACGAAGAGGACGAGGAGAAGATATGAAATTGACGCGACGAAGTGACAGGGAGGGACGAAGGGGTAGAAAGCAGGATGAAGAAGAAAAGCGAGAGAGGAGGACAGGCAGAGATGAGCGCATGCGGAGTGGGGGGAAAAGTTACAGAACCTGAGGGAAAAAAAGCGCTCTTGATGTGTATTTTATCCGCCGTCACAGTTGGGTATTTATTTCAGACTTTTCCATGTCTACCCAATGAAACCCTACCAATTCAAGATTACCACCCTTATATGTCTTGCAATCACTTATACAAACCATGAGTATTTCATACCTTTCAAATTTGATCATTCCCTCTAGTAATTCAATTTGACCTCGTCCATGTTGAATGTCCCAAAGCGGAAGGACTTACGCTGTGTATGTGCAGTGACCTCTTAGCTCGGTGAACTAAACCAACAATCATAGGAGCGGTTGAAGAGCCATTGGCTGGAAATTCCGATTTAGAGCTTTACCTCGACGGTACTATTGGAGACAGATCCAAACAAATGAAATGCAATTCGTTCGATTGCTTCTAGTTACTGTACAGTGCAATCACAAGACAATCTCTCCTGCTCTGTATACCAAGTACAGACGTTGGTATCATATCAATCCTCAAGGCCGGGGTTAAGCATTTATTCACTTGGCTCGAGGAGACGGCCGGGCTTAGAGTTCAGGTACTCGTTGCTATACCGGGAGGTGTTAGCTAATGTTCCCCAACAACGCAAATCCATAGATTGAACAGTATCATAGTTTGGATGGGGATGCATACCGCTCAATAGCCCAGTTCATCAGTGAGTAGGCGGCAACGAAAGGGGGAACAACGTAGAGGACCTGATGCCTGAATCTGCGGAAGGTGTTGAAGACGGCAGCGTGAGCGGCACCGGCAAGAGGACGCTGACGGTTAGGGGACACGGAGTAAGTCGTGATGCGCTGGGGGGTCACGCAACCTAGAACGAATCTGGTCAGTATGCAGGTCTTGCGGCGATTCGGCGTATCCGGAATCAATTTATATGTCGATCAGGTTGGATATGTCGTTGTATTGGAGACGTTTAATTCTGATTGACCGCATTTGTCTCGATTCCGGTCGTCGCATCGTTCCCTAGGGGTCGAGTCAAGACATACCCATATCACCCCAGTTGCCCATGTAGCTATATGAATGACCCAGTCAGCTTCATCTTTAGATATAAATGCGCATAAGCTAAACAATGAGGCCATTGGGACTTGATGAGGGCGGCGTCTCAGTGGGACGAAGTCATGAAGTAACCGCCCGAACACCCACATAGGCACCAAAATTAGGGAGTAACTCACACGCCATTCTTAGGATCCAAGTGACCACCCATTGTGAGTATATGAAGCGAAACAAACGAGTTCTAGAGACGCAACGTGGAGAAAGATGACGAGATAGGACGATGAGGAAGAATCGAGGTTCGGGCCAAAACGGCGGAAGTTGGAAGAGATGCGCTAGTCCATTTCTGGCAGGGTCGAAAAGCCCGCCCGCGACATCATTCAGAAAGCAGCCTCAGAGAAGAGAGCTCCCCGACTGTCCCAAACAACCTCCACACCACCTCCGCACAATACACTCATAATGGCGGCTAACGGTCTCTACAATGTCTACCGCATGGCTATTCCCCTAAGTGTGGGAGCCATGGCTGTCAACGCCTCCCTGTACGATGTCAAGGGTGGAACTCGAGCGGTCATCTTCGACAGGGTGTCTGGTGTGCAGGAGAAGGTTGTCAATGAAGGCACGCATTTCTTGATTCCCTGGTTGCAAAAAGCTATTGTCTATGATGTTCGCACCAAGCCTCGCAACATCTCCACCACCACCGGAAGTAAGGACTTACAGATGGTCAGCTTGACCCTGCGAGTCCTGCATCGTCCTGATGTCCCGAAGCTACCGGCCATCTACCAGGTATGTCGACAGCCATTAAACACCTATTATGAAGCTAATATCTCGATTCTGTCAGTCTTACGGCACCGATTATGACGAGCGTGTCCTCCCCTCCATCGGTAACGAAGTCCTCAAATCCATCGTCGCCCAGTTCGACGCAGCAGAACTCATCACCCAGCGCGAAGCCGTCTCAAACCGCATCCGCACAGACCTATTGAAGCGCGCAGGTCAATTCAACATCGCCCTGGAGGACGTCTCAATCACCCACATGACCTTCGGAAAGGAATTCACACGCGCCGTCGAACAGAAGCAGATCGCACAGCAGGACGCCGAACGAGCTCGCTTCATCGTCGAGAAGGCTGAGCAAGAGCGCCAGGCCAACGTCATTCGCGCTGAAGGTGAAGCCGAGAGTGCCGACATTATCAGCAAGGCTGTCGCCAAGGCCGGAAGCGGTCTCATTGAGATTCGTCGTATCGAAGCCAGCAAGGAGATTGCGAGCACCCTCGCCGGCAACCCGAACGTTACGTACCTGCCAGGAGGTGAAGGTAAAGATGGTGGAAAGAGCACAAGCCTTCTGCTTGGGCTAAGAAATTAGAGAGTTTCAGTTTGAGAAAAGCTGATCTGGCCTGATATGTACTTTTCATGCGATTAATTCTGTTTTTACCCTATTTTGGTTGGACCTGGGCGTGCATGACACCATGGCGAATTGTGAAGCTGGCTGGTGTTCTTTCCCCTCTATGAACTGTAGCAATAGCATACCTATCTATTCCTCTCTACAAATCAACACATCTACAATGCCCGCTTGGATCCTCATATACACTGCATAACATCGTCTCAGATACTCTAAATTCATATCAGCTCCCAACATCAAGCCCCAAAATCATACCCTCCGATAAACATGAATTTGAAACCTCATATCCTCCAACCCAGCCCCCTCCCCAACATCGTACCACAACTGCGCCGCATCCCTCCTCCACCACCTCGAATCCTGCGAGTATATCCTCTCCCACTTCCCCTTCGCAACCGAAAGAAGCGTATGATCAAGCAGGAACTTCATAGGATATTGCCTCTCCTGGAGTGAGCCCGACTCACTACCCTTCCCAAGTTTCAAGGTAGAGTAACTCCCCGGACTATCAACAACCAGGAGAATCGTACCTGGTTGCAGGAGGTCTGTTGTCCGAAGCAGGAAAGCCGTGGCTTTGGACATGGATGTTGAGAAGAGCTCATTTAGAGTGAACATTAGCGTGACAAGGGATGTTGGTGATTGGGTTCTGGGGGAGTGCAATAAAGAGCTGAGAGATGGGTCAGGGAGGGAGAGGACGTCGAGGCGTTGGAAGTTGAGTTCGAATTTGGATTCGTCTGTGGCTGTGTCTACGCCATCGCCGTTCTGGCTGGCAGGGAGTGCGAGTAACGGCGCCGGACAAGATTTTGTCCCAGACACGGTAGGCGATTTTATCGTCGAAGCTAGGCGATCCATGACGGTAGACCAGTCGGCGATATCGACGGCTGTGATTGAGAGGTCGGGATAGTCTTGACTTGACCGTGGGTTTTCTGGAACGTCGTTGCTGTCCTTGTTGGTTTCCTGATCAGGTATCTCCCTTTTTTCTAGAGTCACAGCATCAAGAGCACCGGAAAGTTCCTTCTCCTTCTCCCCCATCTCCTCATCTATCAAATTCCTCCACACCGCCGCAAGGGCAACAATCTCTGCTCCTGCTCCTCCTCCGATACACACGACATGCTTCGAGTCAACCCCGTGGTCGCGAGTCAAAGGCCTCAATATAGACTTAAGTAAGCCCGCATATCCCAACGCCCTCGTCGCACTCCATCTGAGCGCATAAGCCCTGAGCAACCGCTCATCCGCATCTGCAAACGCAGAGTCAAAGTCCCGATTATACAAATGGGATTTCATCGTCTGGATGAGGGTCTTGATATCTAGCGGTTCTTCTTCCGTAGAGCCAGTTTCGGATTCAGATTTAGATTCCTGATCTTGACCTTGGTCTTGGGCTGCTTTCTCCCGTCGATTCGGAAGCAGAGCGGCCTTGAAAACATTCAATAGCAATTGCTGGAGTTTAAGCGGGATTGTATCCGAGATGTCAATCTGGTTTTCATCCTGGCTTTCTTCGGTAGTAGACTCGGGCTGCTTTTGATGCTGGCGAGGTTGGACTTCTTTGCGGCGAGATTGCTGAGATATAGACGTCTTTTTTATGGCACGGCTTGAAGTATCTTTAGAAGAAGTCTTCCGGGTTTTGCTGGATTTTTGCGGCATCGTTAGATTGGCTATATGTATAGCTGTCTTTCAATGGATGAACTTTTGTTGAAGAAGCTTCCGGGTGGGCTGTGGTGTTCAGAAGAGTAGGGTTCTCAGCAAAAACCTCTGAATGCAAAAAGTAGCCGCTCTGTTCAGAGGTAAGAAGAAGAATTAGATAGCATGAGCTCGATACATTAAATCCTAAGACGAACAACCGATATTCGAGGTACATTGTGAAGATGAAAAAGTGGACAAAACGCAGACGAGAGTCGAACCTGGGGCCATTGGATGGGTATATAAAGCATAAAAGAACTGCTCATATTTACGGGTGTGTGGGCCTAGCTCAGAATCCATTTCTTGCCTTTTACCAGAGATGGCCGTGGGCCACGCAAAAGACCCTATTCTTCAATCTTTGGACACCCATCGGCACAGTCGTCGATTCGTTTTATCTTTTTGCTTTTGTATACTAGGTATCATTCCCTCATATTATTGATTAGACCTTTTTTTCCTGGCGTTTCACACTAATATTCAGGCTGTAAGTCATGAGTAGGGGACGTGTGTTTAGGATTGAGTGAGTGCGGATACGGTGTCCAGAACTCGCTACCTACGAGGCTAGGAACGCATACTGATGGGACGCGACTGTAATAACGTTTTTCTGGAGTAAGTAGTCTATACACCGCTCAACTAACTACTTACCACTTACTAGAAAGGGTCCTAGTTAATACTTGTACAAGGTACCCGCGATTTCTTTTATCCATGGGAGATAAAACAGCCTCTACTTCAACCTCTGCTTCGACCTCTGCCTAGACCTCTGCTTTAACCTCTGCTTTAAAAAAACGTTATTGCAGTCGCGTCCCATCAGTATGCCGTACTTGGGCAACGTAAATGTATCATGAAACCATGACGGTTACTCTTGTCGAGGATTTAATTTATCATAGAGACATGGAGAGTAGATTTCATTGTTTATAGTAACCCATGCCCAAGCTGACTTCACACCTTATATACTTCCAAAGGGGCCTGGCCTGGTCGAACATCAGAGGCCCGATACAGATTCGCCGAGAACGGTAACGGCTTAAAAGCTCTGGATGAAAGTAGAGGAAGACAATTAAAGAAAATGATTGTAAGAAGAAAATGAGCTCAAACGACAGATCGAGACAACAATTGTAACAGATAGCTTATCACATAGTGCACCCGGCCATAATGAGAGACAAGAACAGTAGAGAAAAGAAAGAGTATCGTACCCTTACGCTTGAAAGAACATACCAAGAAAAGAGATTCGTCAGGTATCCCAACAACTGAAGGTAGACCGATTGGAAGAAGGGAGGTAACAGCGAGAAAAGAGGAAAAAGGGCGGGGGAAAAGTAGTCGGTTCGAGGTCTGGCGCTATAAAGACCTTGTCGAACAAATCATAAGACGGAAAATATGTACAAGAGTCGATCCATCTCTCTTCCGAGTCAGCGTTTCATCATGACCGCAGCTATTCCCGAACAACAGGTTCATTGAGCTTCTCTTTATCCTTCATCCTCCAGAAATGCATCAATCGGCTTATCCGGCGACCTTTCTTCGTTGCCTTCTCTGGTTCATCTCCGGGTGGTTTCTCCTCATGGCTTAACTTGCTTCTTTCCGCGTGGGGACCAACGACTAGTTTCGAAAGACTCGCAAGACTCGATCTCTTGGAGGTAGGTTGACTAGAGCGACGGTGAACAGCAGCAGAGAAGGACGCTGAGCGGTCCGTTGACAAACGAGGTCGTGAGAAGAAGGTCGCAGAGACGCGATTAAGCGTATTTGTCATAGTAGAAGCACTGCTAGTTAACGAAGGGACATCCTCCATGGAGACGTGAGGGAAAGGATCGGTCGTCGACGATGTGGTAATTGACCGAGGGGGTTCCGAGGAAACGGTAAAATCGGGAGATGGAAAGGCTGAATTCAAAGGAGAGCAGCCGCCAGGCAGGGAAAATAGAGGGATTCCTGATGGAAGTTCGGTAGGAGAGGTAACGGGTCGGTAATCAACAGGGAAGAATCGAGGTGAGACTTCGGGGCTGGGAGGGGCAGGAATCCTGGCGTGCCAGTCCTCATGCCTGACAAATGGCCCAGGTTGAGCAGAAGATGGCAGTTTGTTTTGTGGTTGGCCGGTCTCCGCCTGATGGAGGTCTTTCGAGTCCATAACAGCAGCACTGGTTTCATTTGTTTCGGTCTTTTGGATTCCAGGCCCAGCATGCTCCGCGACAACCGAGTCATCTGTAGGTTTGCGTGTCAAAGTATCGGAGCTCTCACCGCTGTGCTCTGACTTGTCGTCGTTAGACTCGGTAGGAGTGTCCCCAGTCTGCAGGTGCTCCTCGTTATCTAGACCAGATTCACTGGTGGCCGCTAGAAAGGCGTCTTCCTCTTCTTCATAAAAGACATCTGGATTCTCCAAGGATGAGCTGGTCGGAAATCGATGACTCCCAAAGAAAGCGCGATCAATCGGGGGCATTTCTGGAGCACTCTCCGCACGTCGATGATACCTCATTTCTGGGCCAATGAATTCACCACGCCGTCCACCGCTATACATTCGCTTGGTTGCTGCGGTAAACCCAGTCTCTGGGTTCAAGCCAGAGCCCATATCAGGCGTGTTGAAAGGTCCCAACGCCGCATCGAGATCAATAACAGGACTCCTGGATTCGTCAGCCGTGGTCTGCTCGTAGAAGCTTTTCGGCTTCCACGCGTTCTCCAAGGAATCCCATGATTCGACTTCGGTAGAAGCCTGCTGCGGTTCCGGATGTGTCGGATTGGTAGGAGTCCGAATAACGACAATATTATCATCATCGAATTGCACATCCAAGCCCGAGCCAAAATCCGAATTGGTCCTAGTAAGCACAGGTGGAGGTATGCGACCAGACCCGTCTTCTGCATTGCCTTTTTTCGAGCCGTGACGCTTACTCTTTCCCTTAATCAAGAGAGAACCGGCCCAAGACCGAACCTTCTTTTGCCTGTTCTTGGTTTTTGTCCTTCTTTTCGATGAAAGGGGAGGTGATCCTGATGTCTCATGAATATCATCCGTCGAGGTATCTGAGTCGTAACTCGAGCAGGATTTTCTGAGAGACGATGGGGACAGGTCGTCATCCTCAACGTAGCTCTTCCTTGAAGCCGCAGTGAGAAATCCGGCAGACATGCTTTTATGGGCACGGGAATGCCCTGCCGCAGAGCGGGGTCGCTTGGCTGGCGAAGAGTCATCTGGGCCGCTGCCGTCCTGTTCAAGCATCAAAGAAGCATCCGCGGTCCTTGGTCGAGGCCTTGATTTCGCGAGTCCAGGAGGGGAATCATCTTTTGAAAAAGTTATGGTAGTGTCGCTTTTTCTAGCTGGAGTTCTCGATTCAGCCACGGCTTTAGTTTCGGAAGTATTGGGCAAGTCTGGGGCGGCGCCGCTTGGATCGGAGAGTCGTTTATTCGTGTGGTTCTGCGGATTCGAGGTTACACCGTCAAGCTTTGGTTGAGGCGACTCTAGGGGCGGTGTCGGTTGAGAACTAACAGTCGCTGAATGAGGCAATGGTGGGGGGAGTTCATTAGGGGTCTTGTTTTCTCGTTGTATGTCGGCTGGAGTACAAGGTGCACTGTCGGCGTAGGGTTTCACGTCCAGCGCATTTTTCATGGCGGTAAGATCAACACTCGAGATCGCAGCTGAGCGCCTGTGGGCGTGTCGACGACGGTTACCTGCACTGAAACCGGGGCCTGGCGGGGGCAGTTTCACAGGGGTCGGTAAAACTCCGTCATTGCTCTGACCAGCAGTAGTATCCCCAGGAGTAACCAATTTTTCAATGCCAACAAACTCACTGTATTGTCGACGGTGACCGCTAAGCCGATTCGATGAAGGAACCGGTGCTGGTGTCTGACCCGAGTCCGTAGACCCTGGATTGAAAGAGAATTCGGGAAGAGGCTGTCGACTGTTCGTCGTAGTTTGAGGTCCTTGATCGACTGTATCATTTGGATCTCGTGCTGGAAAGATAAAATGTGGATTTGGGAGCGGTGTCGACATTGTTAAGTTACGACGGCTGTGTCGGTTAGGGGCTCGATCAACCGAGTCAAAATAATGGGGGAACGCTAGGGTGGTATGTGACGGCAAAGGTAGAGATATTGATGCCATTGTTCGTTTTTGACTGCAACAAAGAGCCAAATAAAACCAGGCTCGAAGGCTCGACTACCAAGTCAATCCGTGGATAAAAAGATAATAGGCGGTTGGTGGTGATCCAGACGTACGAGGACCTCCAGACCAACGAAACTTCCCCTCCGGTGACTGGAAAGCCCAAGCTCGTCTGGAGGCCTTTTAAATCCGCAAGAGTAACATCGAGTATCCTCAACCCAGGTCGGAACAGCCTATTGTATACAGTTTGAACACTGATCGGAACCCTAAGCAAAAGGGTGAAGTTGTCTGTCTAAAAGGGGTTGGAAGAGAGGCCGAAAAAGTCGATGCGACTATCTTGTCCGCCCCCGGGTAGGTAAAGGATAATTGAAAAGTATTGCAAGCGGCGAAGGTGAGGGAACGAGTCGACTTTGACTGGGGGTGAATGTCAAGCAGCGATGATACTAAGGAGCGGACGGCCACAATAACGGGCCACTGGTGTAAAGCGTATTGATCGAGCAGAGCAGTCGGTCAGAAGGATTAATAAAGAAGGTGAAAAAGAAAAGCAGAAACGAAGTTAAGGGAGAGAGGGGGACGGAGGAGAGGATGAGGTTGAAGGAAGGAGAGAAGTTCCAGTTGCAGAAGCAGAAGAATGGAGGTGGTGGAGTGCCTGAGGCCGGGAGTGAGCAAGTCCTTTGGGCGGCCGCCGATTATTGGTCTTTGCCCGTACGGACTCGTACAAGCGGTATCATCCGCTCTATTTCGATCGTCCGTCTGCCAGTTAGCGATGGGAAGGAATGGCGATAATTGAACTATCTTCTGCGCTAATAGTACCGGCTTGTACAGTGCTTGACCTTGTTAAGTTGTTATCAACTTATCATTCATTAAAGTCTTGTGCTAAGCACTAGTTTCAGGTTGTTTATGGGGAAGCCGGGCTGAAATGAACAGCTGAGTCTCCTTCAGGTTGATAACCCTGGCTCGGATTCCCAGCAGAAAGTCAAATATAGTCTGGGCCAGGGTCTATTGTTCACTTGTGGCACCTTGCCACTATTTTGGATGAGGGGATATGACCTAGCTTGACGGGAGATAGAAGTCAAGACCGGATCGGGTAAGGCCAAACCTTGTGGTATCTTGAAGGGCAGGGTACTCCGTACTCCGTACTTCGTATTCAAGGCATTGTGTAGTCCAATAGGAGATATTTTCAGAGATAACTGACCTGCAAGTCTCACAGGCTACTAGCCGAATATGCAGATTACTTCGATTTAGCTTATATGGAAAACTGACGGTTCCTGGTTGCTAACTTGCAAGACGCGACTTGCTCTGAACTTCATTTCGAGGTTCCATTCAAGGTTGTGATTGAACTGTTCCGGAGAAAAACGACAGGCATCAGGATTCAGCAAACTAAAAGAGCGTACCTGAGACAGAAGCCAATCAGGCACTTCAACTGCGGAGTCGAAATCTCGCTTCTCGGTGGAGATGGCCGAAACCCACCTTTAATTCCACAGCGCTAGTCGGATCTGGCCTTAGTCTAATTGCGCCAGCGTGGGGCTTTGTCAGTTCAATTTCCATCACGATTCCTGGAAACTGGAGAGATTACGGAGTAGATTGTCTGGACTGGTAAAACACCTCAGGTTTGATGGGCAGAATGCCAGAGATTATTATCTCTGTTGTTGAAAAGTGAAAAGTGCAGCTAATTATTGCCGACTCGCTGTGGTGATAAATGGCAAACGCCCTCCCTTGTTGCGATCTGCGTCTGCACAAGTCGATTTGTCTTTATGAGTGCGACCCTTCCACGTGGCATTGATCTCAAATTCGCACCACAGCCACCTCCTGGCAGCCTTGCTTTCATGCGACTGAAAAGATTATCCCGATGTCATCTCACTGTTGTCCGGCGCTGAATCTGGAACTCTTTCCCGACCGTAATATGTACTATGCAGTTCTCGAGGCTTCGGGAACTTTGGCATGACCCGGTTCCACGAATTGACAGTTGGCATCAGCCATGCAGCGTCCAGCGCCTAAATTAACCCTGCCAGATCGTGAACTCTCTCTCCGCATCCATTGGCTGACGCTTCATGCAGGACATATCAGTGCGTTTCAACTTTCAACGTTATGAGGCGGTGGCAAAGGCGACGCGAATGAGTCCGTGACCCTCCGGATGAAACTCCACCCATCCACATCGTTCATGCTCAGGATTTCGCAGGATTAGACTGGGCTTCCTTTACGAACGACAGCGTCTTCTAAGACTCTATCTAAAGCTTGGACTCGAGGGGGACCTAAGATAAGGTCTACGCGAAATCCCGGAGGCTCAAGGGTGTATCTCTCCTGTTCCTGAATCCTGATAGGACTTTGTATTTCGAGTCCCCTGCCCAGTGCCCATCAATTATCAAGATAGGCGCCGTACCCCATCCCTGTCAAGCTTAGTGTCACGGCTCACGATCCGTGCAAATACCCGAGATACCGAAATGATACCGAGAAGACTATTTCCCGTTTGGGGCTTGAATCTTGCGCATTTACATTTTTTTGCCTCGAGTCGCTGCAGGACCATCCTTCTCCCTCGATTGGCTTGGGATGTTGTGACACGAGTTGATTATCTGGCACTGTGCAATCCAAAACGGTTCCCGGGTGATACGACAACAGGGATCTCAGCATTGCATACGGGATATTCAAGTACAAGCCCGTGTCTCTTTAGGAGGATAAACATCCCGAGATCTCTATATATCTTGATATGACACAACGATTTTGGCTTACAATGCACTTCCAGGTCCATTCCCACCCACGCAATATGCCTGCGGCTTTCCCACGTTAACCCCAAGTCAAACAAGACATCTTGTATGTACTCCATTCAGCAGGTACCTTCAAGCCACTCCGCCACTGCAGCCCGCAAGGGGCTCGAATTTGATCCATCATCTATTGAATCCCTTCAACCCCTATCAATGTCCAAGGAAGTTGAACCCGAAGCACAAAAGGCAAACGACACTTCTCCCTGTCGTGTAAATAGAACACAGCACCCTTGCTTTGCTTTGGGCGTCCTCGCTTCCGCAGTACATCTCTATACATCGTACATACAACATACATATTTACTGTACAGTGTACAGTACTACAGTTCCCACTCCGCCCGTTTCTTCCTCGCCGGGACCTAGTTAAATCTTCCGTCCCATGGTTCGCAGCGGAAATCAGGATCCAGTTTCGTTCCAGACAATATAACAATCTGGTTCTATCCACGATCGAACTGTGGATTCTTTCGATCGTGATGTCAGGTTCGTATAACACCCAACACCCGTGGTTCGACCGTTCGGGGTTGCCGATACGCGGTGACTCGATTGGTTTTGCTGCAAGTGTTACTTAACCGAATCCCAGTAACTGGGATGAGGCGCCCGGGGTCTGTGTGTCCATGGTCTTACTTACTCACTTTATGCTTTTTGGATGCCATGGGCAACGCTTCTTGTTTCAATCATAGTCAGTGACCCTCCCAGGGGCTGTCTTTTCAGCCCTATGAATTAGGTAGACTAGGTGCGCCTATGCCCTATTCACTTTCAAACTTCAGCCCCAACCCATTTTATAATTAGGAAACTAGCAATTATTTCTATACTCGGGGCTTCTCACATCAAACAAGTCATTAAAGGATCGCTTAAAATAGATTATGTAGATATATCAGCTACCCCCCATGCTATTATTATACCACAAAAAGCATTTCCTTCAGCGCCGTTGATCCCATGCAGATGGTGAAAAGACTCGCTGCCGACCAAGCAAAACAAAAAGCCCGAGATGATTGTAATTTGTGATGGTACAGCCACAGAAAAAGCAATCAAAGGGAACGTTAAAAGGGCGCTATCAGCGTGCCCTCCTGCCAGCAGTTAGAGAGCTCAATTTTGAGGCTCTCTGCGTCTGCGGTAGTCCTGTGAGAAAGCGTGTCAGATTGCAGGTGACAAGCATATGTCCTGTCCACTGTCCACTAGTGAGCATGAGCACTCAAAGCGAACCCCGCATAAAGATGCCACATGATTCAAATTTTAAGTTTCAATAGCGCCAGGAGAGATCGCAACGATGACAGCTAGTGCAGCTATGATTAAAGAACCTGCTACAAAGGCAATCAGGGCTATACTTCCGCGACTGGCCGGGAATTTCCCCCTGATTATCCAGTACTGGCTCTCAAAGTAACGATGAAATCCGACCAGGAGGATCAGTATGGCGACTCCGATGAATGTCGTTCCTAATGGCTTTCCTAGGCTTCGGAGGCGTTGGGAGGTATCTGTTATCCGCATGGCCGGAGAATCATCGTATGTAGGTGATAGAATTGAGGATACACTTCCTGCACCCTGGGTGGTGGTATTACTCAGGCGGAAGAGCTGCGTCACTGCAATCCCTATGGATGCAAAGGCTAATGATGTTCGCAGCCATGCGAGAAATGTTCGTTCTATAGCGTGTAGTCACCGTCAACACTCCTGGAGGTTATTGAAGGGGATTGGATGGAATAGATGACCCAGGTCAAGTCAAAAGCAAATACACGACGCACCTAATGCAAGATGATCTCTAGCAACACTGCCCTTATTCTCCAGCTCTAGACTACCGTATCTATCTGCAACCCGAGAGAACCACGAGGCTCGGGGCTCTCCAGAATCCACGCGGGAGTTTTGCCGACTAGGACCCTGGCCTGACGAAGATTTTACAGATCTCGTGTTCGGACCCCTGAAGACGTTTTCCGTGGAATTATAGCGTCGCTGCGGCGTATTATTGTGGCTCACTATCGGGGTTATTTCATTGACAGGCTGCGGGGGGGCAGGTTCCTGGCCCAGAGGCATGGTCGCCTGATGCGGTGAGTTGAAGTGTGTTGGTTCGTGGGAAAGTGGGCGAAGGTATGAAGATCGTTGCGTCGGAGGTGAGGCACCGACCTCCCTCGTGTGTTGCGTAGTTGAACCAGACTGGTCCATGATGGCGTGCTCGCGGGATTGCAACAGGGTTCCCACCACTGAGGCGCAAAATTATGGGAGAAAAGGTGGGTAGGAGCGGATGAGGTACCCCAGCTTTCAGTGAGTGGATCTCGATCGGTGCTATGCGCTGTGATATGTATTCATTCTTGAACAAATCGAATAATTAGCAGGCGGGGAGTCCAAATTTCAAAGTGAGAAAGTGCAGAATCTTCTCTCTCGCCCACAATGGATTGAATCTGTTTCCTTCAAGGGTTCGCAGCCTCAGCAGCAATAATCACGCGCCACTGTATTTGCTTGTGACCAAACTAGTCTTGGTTTAGCGCCTCGGCTGCGATCGCCCCTTTCTGCCAGTTCCCGGCCCGTGTCGTCTCGACACTGTCATTGGCAGGCGGTCAACGGAGTTTTCTCTTGCTGATCTTTGGGACGAATGGTTCTATTGAGAAATGCGCAGGAGTCGATACCTCCAGGACATTGCAACCCCAGCGCAATCTATCCGGATGTGCTATGGGCACCGCTCTACACAGAAAGCGAATTTTGAGCTGTATCACTAGTTGACTGTGGGGCCAATATCAAAGTTCTCAGGTCAATAAATGTCAGGGCAAGGAAAAGCAAGCACAAGGGTGTACCTACAAGGGCCCCTGTTCAGATTTTTCACAAATCGAAAAATAGATGTGATGCCTCGATTATGGAGCTGACATTATTTACAAGATTACAAGGCTATATCAACATTGGTTCTCGACAATCGACCTGAAACCATGCAACAAGTCATTCTTCAGGTCCTCCCAATTCTCCAACCCAACGCTTACTCTCAGCAGCTTCCTATCAACCCGAGCATCTGACAAGGCGCGCCACTCGATCAAAGATTCAACTCCGCCCAAGCTCGTTGCATGTTGGAACAGAGCTAGTTTGCTTGGTAACACACGAGCGAAGCTTTCGTTTCGCAAGATAATCGAAAACACCGGTCCAAAACCTCTGGGCATTTGCTGTTGCAGCCAAGGCTCGTCCTGGAGACTAGCATGGTGTATAATTTGCAGTACTGCTTGTACAAGATGCTCGTCGCTGTTCGGATCCGGAGTAGGCGTGTTGAGAGCCTTGTGAAGCCACGCGACCAACCTCCCTGAGCTTTCGCTTGCCCTTTGGACCCGGATATCCAGCGTCCGTAAACTACGCAGGCCGAGCCAGCTCTCCATATTTCCCATCACGTTGCCGAGAGCCAATCGGTCCTCAAAAAGCTTCTTCTGCCAGTCTTTCCTCTTCGTGGCAAGCACTCCGCATAACAGATCACTATGGCCTCCAAAGTACTTTGATCCTGAGTGCATGACAATATCCGCACCCCACAGAAACGGATCTTGAAGAGACGGCGGTGCGAAGGTACTGTCGACAATAAGGTATGCGCCTCTGGAATGCGCCTTCTCCGCGTACTCCGTGATACTGAACGCAGTTCCAAGCGGGTTTACCGGCGTTTCAAGTACAATGACATCTCCTTTTTCGAGCTCTTCCGCGGAGCAGTCGAGCGGAAGCTTCTGCAGACCCGAAAGCCGAGAAATGACATCAATAACCTCGTGGCTGCCGTGATATCCATCACCAATGGAAATACGCCGAGGGTTCAGGAGAATCAATGCAGCATGCAGGGCAGCTAATCCTGTCGAATAACTCACAGCGTGCCCGCTGAGGAGAGACGAAAGGACAGCTTCGAAACGCGTAGCGTTTGGCGCGAATTCTCGGGAGTAGACATAGTTTGTTCCATCAAATTCTTCCTTCACAGCTGTTAGTACAAGTCGAGTTTGACTAACTACACTACTGAGGTAAGATACTCACCACTGGATCCTCGGAAGGAATCAGGTTTTCCGGCTCCGCTGGGAATCGGAAGGTCGTGGATAGGTGGATTGGAGGCGCAACATCCGTCACCAAGTTCAAATAGTCATCGGCATGTAATGCCTGTGTCGATGGATGCTGAGTGCTTGAAGAGACCATTTTCGAACCAATAAGGAACTGAACAAAGGACTGGGGTTGCTTGCGATCAAGAGCTGTGATTGAGGAATTGAAAAGTTGAATGGTCGATAGACCTGGAAACGGCCTCTTTTATATGTAGGATATTCACAAGCTCAACCTGTTCCATGGTTATAAACCGGAGTGTTATGGATTTTCAGCAGCGGCCCCACTCCTATCAACTTCCGAAAAAGGTTAAGCCAGCCTCGAGCCCTGAAGGCCGGGACGCATCGCAAAATTTTGCGATCGTAAAACAAGACGGCATAGCAGGGACAATTTGCAAAAGTAACTGGGATACACCAAGATTTGCCTCTGGTATCATTGCCCATACGCGCTCCGAACCTGAGGTAAAGAATCCCCCGACAAACGGCAGGGGCCCAGAAATAGTCGAATAAAGGCGTTCGATGATCACATATCGAGTATGCCGGTCATTTCAACAATCTCTGACTGTCTGAGAGCCTAGAAATTATAGGTCCCATTCCGCTTTCATTGTGGTCCTTGGAGCGATCTCTTCGCAGCATGAGCAAGGAGGAGACGTGGAAATTGGAATTGACTTCATCCAGTGTTTTCTCAAGAGCCATGAATGCTACCTTAAGAGCTAATTCCTGCAAAGCGGTCCTAGCTGTTAAAGAGAAGACTCTTTGCGAGTGTAGCCAATGTGGCTTGAAATCCCCAGAGCGCGGGATCTTGCTGATCAACCAATTGCAACAAAGTCTCCTCTTCGCATCTATAAGCAGCTTCAAGAAAACGGCAGAGGTCGGTTGATTGTCTGCTGAGTCTCCCAATGTGCAAACTTAGGGGGTCGACGGTATATGAAGAACGTCGGCAATGAAAATGAGTCGCAACAATAACACGGTATCCAGGTACGGCTGATTGGTCGTGGAATATCGATGAAAGGCATTTTTTGCTTGCATGTGCAAGCCAATCATGAGCAAGCTTTCAACTTTTGTGGCGGACTACAGCGGCTTAACTATCATGGTAGTGGCCCTGTCCGCCGGTGCTCTGTACTTCAAAGAGCTGAGGGGCCACTGCCTCCTCGTATTTAATCATCTCCTCTTTGGAATAGCCACAATGACGCCCACCCCAAAGCCAACTTGGGGGCTTTTCCTGATAGTCATCCTTCACGTTTTTCTGAGTTAAGCCACCACCACCAACCACCCAACCACGGAACCAATTCATTAGGCCGTGAATCACGGCATAGAAGTCCTCGGGTTCCGTCTCTTCTGCCTCCACTGCAGCTTGTAATATGAGTGGAGTTAGTCGATCGATTACGTGAAGCACGTCGATTATATTGCGTACCGCCTCGCTATTTCGTTCCGGGAAGGGAGTGATTGACAGTCGGAATAGCACGGTGAGGCACCGCGACATTTGCATCCAAGAGGAAAATGAGAATCCAGTCCAGTCTGAGACGGAAAACTCGAAGAATTTGTCGAACCAGGTCCTAATTGCCTTCAACGAATGTATATGACATTGCACTTGTTCGAGGGTATGTGGTGAGATGGAAGCTTCCTCGCGTTTGAAGTCCGGGTTGGCGGGGTATATAGTCTCGTGTATGTTCAGCAAAGCGTAATGCAGGTGTGAGATCAGGTTTGCTGTTAATTTTCGGTTAGTGGGCGCGTTCTATTGACCTGTGGATGACAATTTTCAACTTGGAGATATTTACCATCATTCTTTAGACTTGGTGGTATGGACGCCTCAATATAACGCAGCTCGTCATGGAAAACTTCCAGGAAGATTGCCGCATTGGGGGACTCCGTCGAGGTAGAGGTATTCAAGACTGTCTGGTAGCCGTTTAGTTCTCGCTTATCTCGTTGTTCGTGAGCTTTTTGGATGAGAAGCTGTAAGCGGACCTGCAAAGCAAACATCTCGTCGGTCGAACAATCTCTATTCCTAGCGACGTCGTCGAGATACTCCTGCAACTGAGGAGTCCAGCGTATAGGGTCCGACTGGCCAAAGCTTGATGATACCCTAGCATTAAGGAATCCAGCGTCAGCCACATCAAATTAGCGATGTTAACTGAACAGCAAACATACATAGAACACATAAGGAAACAACCCAAGGCAGCTCTTTTGCTCTCTAAAAGTGGTTGAGTCGAACCCTCAAGGATATCCGATTCGGACCGCTGTCGTTCCAGCATTTCCTTTGGCAATGCAAATGCCCCCATGGGCCTTGGCTTATTCAAACGGAGGTTGTAGACCAGCGACGATGCCATCTGTGTTAGGTGCGAGGGACTGCCATGAGCATGATTGATAGTCCGGTCGAAACCCCAGGCAATGTATGTCAAAACGCAAAGTAGCAAGTCTATGCTCGAGTTGGTTTCCTCAATGATGTGATGTGCCAAAAGTGCTTTCAATCCAGTCCCACGTGCTCGTTTCTCTTTGGTGGTTGGTGAAGAGACGGTCATGATAGCTTGGAACAGGTGCGGCCTGTCCTGGCGAAGCTTTTTCGCAGTCAAACTGGGTGGGAGATGCATGAAAGCGAAAAACCGGAGCATCCGATCTCGAAATTTGTCCAGCCGTGCCTGTTCTTGGTCAAGCGATAATGCCCAACTCCCGTCACTCGAGGTAGTTGATGTCCAGCCGCTTTCCGATTGCGACCGTTCGTCTTTCTCTTTCTTTATTTCGTCCTCGTGTGGGTCTCGCTTTTCAGAAGCTTTTCCCCCCATATTTCCGTGCAACCGTGATTCGAGATCGGCGACCCGGGCTTTAAGCTGTGCGATTTCTCTGGCTTCTCTTGACGATTTGTGGGAAGCATAGGGTCGCTTTCGGAGGGAGTCTGCCGGGGAACATTGTTTTTTGAGTCGAATACATCTTTGGCAGCTTTCCCCGCTGCTTTGTTTGACGCACTTGGATTTGGTCTTGAAGCAGTGTAAACATGCCTGGCCGTATGGAGCGGCTCTTTTCTTCCCCGTTCCGGAAGTGGAGCCGGAATCAATGCAGGCGATGTCTGACTCTTGATAGACGATGGGCTCAGACATGATTATCGCCGGTGAGGATGGCAAGAGAAGATAACCAATCGCTGAGATGAACTGAGACTTTTCAAATGCACTGTCAAAAAAAGGAACCATGGAAACCAGAACAAAGGGGATGATGCCTTAATCAATGGTTACATTCGAACAAAGAAGTCACGTGATGCATAATCCGCTCTGTAGTCTCTTGGCAGTGCGGAGTTGAGAGTCTGGAGTGCTCCATCTTACAACGGCTATCTCGACCTTCTGATGCATCAATCTCAACACCCGAGGACTCATCGAACCATGAGGCTATAGCCAAGTTTGGTGACCGGTGCAGGGGTGGGGTCAGTTTGCTTCTGGAATCATGCATTTCTAATTTTCTATCCGAGAAAGAAGATCAATTCGGCGATATTACTCCAACTCGGTATGGCCCACCAATAGGAGTCTTGCAATTTTAAGCATCCGCAACTGTGAGTCAACTTTGATTCATGGCGTTTCCATATAAAAAGAACAATCACATTATTCGAGATTGCCATATTCAAGGAATTCATATATCGCAAGGCATCACAATCCGGTCAACATGTACCTCCGAGCCGTCCATGCAGAGACCCAAATTTCCGTTCTCCATCAGCTCATCCGCGATAACCCACTAGGAATTCTTACAACCGCCATTAAATCGCCCTCATACCCACTCATCCAGTCCAGCCATATTCCATTTGTGCTCGATGTCCCGAGCACACTCGACGGCAGCCTCTCAAATGGCGTACTACGCGCTCACATGGCAAAGCAGAATCCCCAGGCAAAGGCGCTCATAGAAGCTTTAGCGGCACAACAAGAACAAGGCAAATCAGGCTTGGAGCTGTCAGACGAAGTCTTAGTGCTCTTCAATGGACCGCACCACCACTACGTGACTCCGAAATTCTATACCGAAAGCAAGCCTGCCACCGGGAAAGTCGTCCCTACCTGGAACTATTCTGCTGCCCAGGCGTACGGCAAGATCAAGGTGTATTGTGACTCCAAGTCCGAGGAAACGTCGATGTATTTGCAGAAGCAGATTGAGGGGCTATCGCAGCAGTCTGAGACCTCGATTATGGGGTATGCCTCGCCGTGGCAGGTTTCTGATGCCCCGGTCAGCTATGTTGAGCTTCTGAAGAAGAATATCATTGGAATTGAGATTACAATTGATCGGTTACAAGGGAAAGTTAAGATGAGTCAGGAGATGGGTGAGGGCGACCGGCAAGGTGTCATTGATGGATTCGAGAATCTGGGGACAGACGTCGGAAATGGTATAGCAGAGGCAGTGAAGCAGAGGGCAGGCATCAAAAATCAGAAGTGATCCGTAGGTCAATGTTGTTTGTACATAAATATATAGGGTCATGGTATTTGGACAACATTCCCGTGTATTTGGACACCACACCATACTATATCTAGTGTCACCCTGGTTAATCATTTAATTCTCCGCTATCAAGAGGCCTTATACTCCGTGACTAGTTACTCTTGACTACTAAAGGCCTCAATTGAAACTACATAGAGTGAGGCGTGGTGTCCAAATACGGGAGTCCAATTACCACGACGCTACTTCGTATATATCGCGGGTTTTATTTGAGCAGCGAGGCCGGTTCTCATACCGCCACTCCCTCACTACCACAGTAAATAGTTCAACCATCCTATTAATTTTCCTTCCATTTGCTATAACAATATTTAGGCCCTGAACATTATCTAAGACAGGTTGCTTTGCTGAACATTTGCAGCGATCTGTCTGTAAAGCACATACGCTAACCGTATTAGGAATCCCGCATTTGAGGTGATTTGACATCATATACTGGGAATCGTTTCTTCAACCTCTCAACAACCAGCACCACACACTCACCATGTCTCCCGAAAGCATCCCCACCTCAAAAACGAAGATCAATCTGTCACAAAAACTATCAGAGCTTCGAGCAACGAAACAAGCGAGATCTCACAACTCTCGAGACCCAACTCCCATCACCCCTTCGCTCTCGAGCCCGCCAGGCCTATCCTCCCATACATATTCAAGCCCCGTTCGCCGAATACTCTCCCAAAAAGACCATGAAACCTTCTTGTCATCGCCGACATATACCTTAATCCTCGCTTTCATCTTTGGCCTCTCCGATTCCGTGCGGGGTCGCGCGGTCCCAGACACCGACACGGAAACCAGCACTATTTCACCAAACATTACAAAGATCCTTTCAGTAGTCGAAAACATCCGCAAATTGGTCGGTCAACACCCATCTATTGACCAAGGCGGCTCTCGATTTGGAAACCCTGCGTTTCGCGACCTGTTTGACGACGTCGCCACCCAAAGCACAGCATGGCACCGAGACATTCTCGGAATCCAAGAACCCGCGGCCATCGACGAGGTATCTACATATCTGATACACTCATTAGGGTCGCGAGATAGATTGGACTATGGCTCTGGACACGAGCTTAATTTCACGATGTGGCTACTCTGTCTACGGCAGCTGGGGCTATTTTCGTCAGTAGATTTCCAGTCCATCGTTTTCCAAGTTTATGCTCGGTATATGAGGCTTATGCGGGACGTCCAGTCGACATACTATTTGGAACCCGCAGGTTCTCATGGTGTCTGGGGCTTGGATGATTATCATTTCTTGCCATTTTTGTTTGGTGCCGCGCAGCTTGTAGAGCATCCTTATATTACGCCGTTGGCTGTTCATAATACGGCGATTTTAGATGAAGAGGGCGATCGGTACCTGTACCTCGATCAGGTGCGGTGGGTGGACAGCGTCAAGACCGTTAAAGGTCTGCGGTGGCACAGTCCCATGCTGGACGATATCTCGGGGTCGAAGAACTGGACTAAAATCGAAGGCGGGATGAAGAAGATGTTTGTCAAGGAAGTTCTTGGAAAACTTCCTATCATGCAGCACTTCTTGTTTGGAAGTTTGCTGCCCTCTCTACCCGGAATGGGTGAGCCTGCGGATGAGGATGAGGATGCGGACGGACATGTCCATGATCATGGTCATGGTCATAACCACGTACATGATCACAGCCCAAATGCTGAATGGTTTGGCGATTGCTGTGGGATTAAGGTGCCCAGCACTGTTGCCGCTGGGGCAGAGATGCGGAAACGCATGGGTGGGGGATCGGGTCTACGCCCAATCCCTTTCGATTAAGTACGAATATTATATACAGGACATTTTGGTGACAGAACTACAGATGCAAATTTTGAAGATAGAAACACAAATCGCATTCAATGAAATGTTATTGACCATCTTAACACTACCTAATTGACGACAGCGATGGATTATAGCTTTCTCAGTCAACATCCACGAGGACTATTCCTTTTTTTTTTTTTTTTTTTTTTTTCAATTCACCCATGTTAAAGGAACACAAACAGACAAAATAAAACAAAGCCAAGGACGAACTCACCTGGAACCACAGCTATTCCCCGCGACTTGACAACGCGATATCCAGCAAGAACAAATTGGGATGAACCTATCTCAGCTTTCCAAGGACCCAAACAGGTACAGCTAAACAAATTCGGCTCTTGAAAATCACAACACCGGGGCCAAAGCCGGGACTAATCCCCATCCTAGTTCTCTAACTCAAAGTCAATCTCGAATTCAGCAAGATCTCTCATACACCTCAACTTCCTCCTCGCCATCTCCTTCGCCTCATCACGAACAAGAGCCAACCCCGATCTCTCCGTCATGTTCACCGGGAAGCTCAACCCGTGGTCAGGAACCTTCACACCCTCTTTCAGAGCCGAGCTACTATAAAACGTGGCTTTCCCATTCTCCAACTCGGCAAGCGCAAGTCTGTACGTGAAGATATCGGACCTGCAGGGTTCTTCGAGTGGAACATGGACGTACCAGTAATGGCCCGTTTCAACATTTGTGAAGTGGGTTCGCTTTGGCTTCACGTAGGGTTGACGGGTAGAGGCAGATGGGGGAGAAGAAGAAGAGGGAGAATCCGACTTGTCTTGCGGGGAAGAGGCATCTGAAGAAGAAGAAGAAGGGGAAGATGGAGAGTACGACATGTGGGAAGAGTCATCTGAAGAAGAAGAAGAAGGGGAAGAGGGAGAAGAGTACGACTTGTCTTGCGGGGAAGAGGCATCTGAGAAAGGAGAAGAGCGAAAGAAAGATTCAGAACGAGAAGATCTCTTAAGAGGCGGGGGCGTGGTAGAGGAGAAACGGATGCGATTCTCAGGGGTCCGGGGAGCCTCCAACGTTGAATCTTTCTCCTTTTTCACTTCCACATCTCTTTTCTCCTTTTCAGCTCCTGATTTCTCTGACACCGTCTCTTCTGTGGATGCGGCTTCATTCTCGGCTTCAACCTCATGTGAGCAGGCAGAGCACTCGTAACAACGCAACCCGACATCCTCATTGGTGTTATAGGGGTGGTTCGCCGCTGGACAATCTTCGCCGGTCTTGCAGAAGGTGCAGAAAAGGCACTCATGGGGAGCTGGCTGGTAGCGAGTACAGGGTATCTCTACGTATTCCGGAGAGGACCTTGCTGGTGACATTTTGGCCTTTGTGTTGTGGTTTGCTTTCCTGGTAAGTCGAATTGTGTATATATGAAAATGTGTTGACTCAGATTCTCTAGATAGAGAGATTCTGATGGATGTCTGAGTATGGAGGGAGTGATTATGAGGGTATTTATACCTTCTTCAGAGATGGGCTTGCGAGTATGTCTCTACTGCAAGTCTTTGTGTTGGTCTATAGCTAAACCGGGCGCTTTGTTCTGGACATAATGGCTTTTTGTTCCATGCATCAAATAGTGAATCATGTTGTGAATCTGTGAAAGGAGGAAGACTAATTCTGGTATAGGGTCTCTTATTCATGCCTCTATCATGTAAAGGCCTTCGGAATAAATGTCTAGTCTACCCCAGAAGTCCGTAAGTATTATCAATTAGGGTAGCTTCCTATTTTAAGCCAGAACAGTCGTCGGTTGGACTTTCCTCCCTTCCCTCTCCAGCTTAGATGATCACTCAATGAACATACCATAATCCTGATTGGTATAGAAAAATATCAGGAGCAAGGAAACAATACAGACAATTGAACAGAGCAATGTTGGGCCTTTCAAAGGTTTAACCTAGGTTACAGTAGACCTCGGCCATGTGTATAACAGCGAGAATATATATAGCGCTAAGCCATAAACAGCAAGGTCAACCAGATCCAGTAGATCACGTGAATCTGCCGTTTACAACGGCGCGACCCAAGTCAATTGCTATATGTACTTGGGACCTCGAATCCCGATCCTAGGTACCTACAAATAACCAGTTGACAAAAGGCCCTTTTACAGCGGTCATGGACGCATATACCGGAGGTGGAAAGCTCAAACTCAAGGGCGCAAAAGTCAGCGACGGCCGGGTTAAGAAAAAGAAGAGCAAGAAGAGCTCTACCTCTGCTTCTGGCCCAACTGGCACGGATATTGGAAAGGAGTCCGCTGCAGATACCGCTTCAAAAACACAAAAGGACGTCCATCCGATACAAGGAGCTCAAGATCAAGTTGAAGATCGGTCTAGGGAGGGATCGTCATCTGGCGGGCAGCAGCAGCAGCAAGGCCAGGAAGATGATTCCGTGATTCCGGCGAAGACGGAGGCTGAGAAGAGACATGATGAGATGCGGAGGAAACGGGTATGTTGGAACTTGGCTTGCGAGGCCCTTTTCCTTTTTTCTTCTCGCCTTCTAGGCTTCTGTTATGTCATGGATGCTTGATTTTGGGGACGTACTTTTGACCTTTCCCTCCTCTTTCTTTATCTGTTGCGTGCCTGTCTTTTGTTTTTATGCCTTGCTTTTTCACCATGTCAGACTCCAGAGCCCATCCCTAGACTGCTTTTCAACTGTCAGTTTCCAGAATCGGCGACAGGCATGACTGATTGTGTTAACAGATACAAGAGCGTCTAAAGCGCGACGGAGTAAAGTCTCACAAGGAGCGCGTGGAGGAGTTGAATAAGTACTTGAGCCGGTTGAGTGAGCATCATGATATGTATGTTTCTATTCTATTTTATTCTATTCTGAACAGAATGATACTAATAGGTGTATAGGCCGAAGATTGGTCCTGGTTAAGAAAGGGGGGAGATGGGGGGAACCACATTGCAAAAGGGTTATACTTTTTTTGGTGTACGAGGAATTGGACTCTGGTCGGGGGAAGAAATCTGGGTTGGCTGTCAGCTTCAGTGGCAGCCTTTGGGTCTAAGATGTATGCATGTACCCATTAGGAATGGGGATGGCAATGGGAACAGGGAAAAGGTTCCCGAGTCGAGGTTGAGGAGCTGATTGAGCAGAACCGTTGTGGCATGGTGGGATATGCCGGCTACGTTCTGCATGCTCACTGGCCGAGGCACGGGTTGCTACTGGCTGCATCTACGGCCACGCTTCAGGCGTTTCTACGTTGTTTCCTTGCTTATAGAGGGAATGATAGGTCAATTATATGCAGAGTATATACCTATACCCGCTTAACTATGTGGCACGCGAATGGACACGACGATAGCCCAGAAAACCAAGATTCTACCCCAGAGAGAAGAGGACAAAGGAAAAGAAAGCGGTCCTTGCGTCGGGTAGCCGCTGAATAGAACATCGACGGACAACCGCAAACCTGAACCATGCAAAAAAGAGAAGGGGGAATCAACTCCAGGATCTAACGCCGCGCATGATGCGGAGAGGATCAAAAAATAGTATAAAAAAAAGTAAATGCCCCAACCCAGAACTAGAGATGCTCAACAACGGCAGATAAACCAGAAACACAGAAGAGGTCCCGAGCAAGAAAGGCACGGAGGTAGGTAGAATATACCGAACCCGTCATCATCCGAGACCAAGACCTAAACCGATTGTGTATTCCGAACACAGCATGTAGATTTCGGCATTTCGAACTCAAATACCCTTGATAACCTGAGTCCGCTCGCTATTCAGCTTATCCGCATTCCGGGCGTGTGATTCCTTCTTGCAGTCCTCTAGCCCGGTGCACGAGTGGGCCTCCAACATGCGGTGTTTGGAGCAGAAGTGGCCGCTGCAGAAGCTGCAATCACCGACGATGCGTTGAGCGGCTTCCTTGCACTCCTTGAAGTTGCAGCGAGGCTTGCGGGGAGCCATGTTGGGTGGTTGTTGTGGTGGTGGCAAAAGAGGACAAGGCAGATTAGGGAGAGGAGGCCGAGACCGGAACGAGGTGCGGAGAGTGATTTGTGGTTGCTGGAGTGGCTGATGAGGGTTTTTTTGAAGGAAGTCTATTGAGCCTGTTCTCTGGAATTCGACGATGGTGAGGCGGGAGATTTATCGAGACTGAAATTGAGTGTAGGAAAGGATGACGTGGACAGAGGAGAGTCGGTCACAAGGACGAGGCGTTTGGAGTTGGTTGAGGCAAAGGAGATAAGGGGAGGAGATAAGGATATATACGGAGGGCGGCGTTTATGAAGGAGATCAGAGTGGCTTCTAGAACGGAAAGCAGGCCCGAGTGAGAGAGGAAGAGAAGAAGGATGAGAAGGAAGAGGAAGCAGAAGAAAGGGACAGAATAAGAGGCGAGAAGCAGCGCAGAGTCAATTTATACGGAATCGCCTCATGGAGAATCGGCTGAGTCAAAGGGATCGCCGCAGTTGTACTTTAAGTTGCACTACGACTATGTATTATTGGAGTACAGCCAAAGGTGGAGAATAATGAAAGGATGGAAGTTTCCAGGAATTGCTTCAACTGGATTCTGAAATATTCGCTACTAGTCATGCGAACCAAACTTCTGTCCAAGGCAACCGAATCATTACGAAGTCACCAGGTTATCATCCATACGTGGCCTATCCATACATAGCCTGGGCTGGACGTCATGTTCACGAATATTGACTGAAGAATGTCGCAAATGGGGCTATCAAGAGACCACAATCCAGGAACCATACCTAATCTAACCCAGCGGTCATAACACCCCTAATATAGGAACGTGACATGGTCCCATCGCCAGTTCTCAACAAATCTTAATTCTCCAACTGGCGACTGAACCGTCACATGAACCCCTTCTAGCTTCAACCTGAAGTCGAAATACTCCTCAGGCCCAGACTGTCCAACTCGAGGTTTTAATTCATACGTACCTTTTACGGTATAAATATGCATAGTAGGACGAAGCACAGAGTCGAGGATGTACATTGTACAGCTCAACGCACAGGATGCAGATCTGTCCTAGGCCTGACTCTGTCTGTGCTGGCAGGCTAGCCGGATCCAGTTCCCAGAAATTGACCACTTCAACAACCTCTATCTCGTGATAAGGAGCACTACAGAATCCCTTCATTTTGGGCAGAATTGGTTGACAGATCACTCATGACATGTACTTGCTATATTGACATGCCCTTACTTGGAAATGGTTACCTACACCTGGACCGCGTACCATATCAGACTACCAGTATCGGCCCCTGCAATGATCAATCGCCAACTAATCGGATCTCCGACCACGGTATCGTGGGAATATGCAGGAAGCCAACTCCGAGTTGGAGATAAAAGCATCCACTGCAACATCTTCTTCAGGCCCATCCTGGAGTTGATCCACATTCCACACTGTCTGCAGCCGTGCGGAGTAATTTGCAGCGGGGAAGCCATTCTTGCATCCACTTTTGAACTCTGAGTTTCTACCTGCAACAACCAGCAGATTAGGAAATAGGGCGTCCTAGGTTCTTACTACTCAAATCATGTAGCCAAGAATGACTCTTGAAAGGACAGACCTAAGGTATTCATTTCTTCTGATCAAGTATCCGCGTCAAATATTGAGGTTAAAAAAAAGTAAACATTCGCCTCGGGACATTAAGGGAAAACGCCTTTTGCCTCTCAAATAACACCAGGTCGTTTCTCGGGGTCATAAGATAAAAAAGGAAAAACAGGGTGGAGACACTGATATGGTGCAATGCTCTTACACCCCCATCTCTACCTTCCCTGCATCTGGATCGAGGTAGTTTTCTTTCTCTGCAGCCTCATACTCCCCGACGAGGTCCATTACTACAGCTCTCGCTTCATCGAATTCGTCAAGTCCGTCTGAGAAGGGAGCTTCTTTTTTGTACGACTCCAGGAAGGCATTTCGTTTTCGTAAACGGTCATACTGTTGGATGATCCGCTTGAACAATGTGGCCACGGACGTGTGATTTGCCAGCATCAGCCCGCTGACACGATTTGTGTTTTGGATGTATGGGGATTTCTTCGTAAGAGCCACCTGGATACTCGCGGGGCCCCAGGGGATGAATGACGCGAGACGTCGTTCGCGAATACGGAGCAGCGATTTATGCACGTCTGTCGGGTCTGCTTCACCCTGGATGATGTTGAGAATACTGATATAGCAGCTAGATTTGCTGGGGTTGATCGAAACCATCCTGTTCTTCGGCTGTAGCAGACGCCGCATGACATCTAGAACAGTAGTCTTTCGGACTGTCTTGGCCTGGTCAATATTATCTCCCGTGAACGGCGTGTATGAGGTTAATAGGAAATGGCTGCGTGGTGTGGGAATGAGAGAGGCTATGATTCCGACGAGGTCGTTGTGCATGTAACCGGGGTATCGGAGGGTGGTGGTAGAAGCGGACATGACGGTAGAGACCTAGGGTTATCAGTAAAAAGGCTCAAAGCTGATGCACATTTCGACATACCAGCTGGTTCGTCTGTTGGGAGGAAGGCTCCTGCACATGAAGCCTGTCTGCGACAATTCTCGAAAGTGCCCCGTTATCCAGAACAACCTAAAAGCATTTAGCATCTGCGAAACCCAGGACACTCGTAATTTGGAATCTTACAACAGAGTCGGCATTCTGCGTCAGTCGTCGCATGGCGAGTAAACTGTTGTACGGGTTTACCACGACGTCCGTTGTCTGTGTATCCGGAAAAACGGAATATGTCTGTATCAACTTCTTCGGAAATCGGTCGTTCATACGCTCCAGGATGTAACTTCCAAGTCCTGAACCGGTTCCTCCTGCGATCGAATGTAGAAACATGAACCCCTAACATTTTGTTAGCCCTCACCCATCGCCCAAATCAGACCGCGGTTGTCTTACCTCTAAAGAATCACTCCCATCCGCTTCTCGGTCAATCATATCGAATACCTCCTCCTGGACAACCTCACCAGCCGAATAGCCTATGCCCCAGTTGTTCCCAGCACCAAGACCCTGTTGTCCGATGAAGAAGTTTTCCGGATTATAGATGTTTTTGTAAGGCCCGGATTGGATGCCATTGAGAACCTAGTCAAAATTGCTTCAGCTATTGCCCGCATAGCTTCTCCGCGGATAAGGTATCCTACTCTCGGTTCTAGGTCTAGTAAGATCGCTCGAGGAATATATCGCGTATCGTCACTCTAGAAAACAGAAATATTAGTATTCTTCTACATGACCTAACCGTCAAAGAAATACACACCTGGTAGAAGAAAACATCCTTGCGATCACCGCCTTCTGTCGCGAACTCCTCCAAGTTTCCATCTTGACTTATCCCGTGCTCGAGACACAGCTGTTGCCAAAACTGACTCCCCACTGTATAAATTGAATTTCCTCTGTTAGTAGCAGGATCCGTACATGGAACTGATGTAATGTACCGTTGTTGCCGCACTGGCCGGCCTGGATTGTGATGATTTCTCTGTAAAAGAGTCAATATACACAGAAAGATGGAACAGAGTATCGTTGAGACGTACCTGGGCATCTTGCTTGATTTCGGAGAAGTTGAAGAGAGAGTTAACGCGTCGCGCGTTCCCTTGTACGGAGTTTTGATGGGAGGCCGGTGGGACAAGGCGACTATACTAAACTGCCGTATGTATCGTGTTTTGTCGTTAAGTCCTTCTACCGCTTCGTCGACCGCTTGCTTGAATAGAGTATTACTACAGGCCTTAATTTCTGCCTGAGGCCTCAATTACTGCCTAAGATAACTAAGACCCTGGTCACTGCCTAAGGCCCTAGTCACTAGCTAAGATATCATAGAAGCACATGATGCCTCTGCAATCAAATCATTAAAAGACTATACTCAGTTCATGTGTTTCTCTCTGATAGCCCAAGCCCCGATTAGGGCGTTCGGCTGTCACCCCGAGTTCCATATATAATCCTGCTATGGCCTCGCTGAGCATGGACTCATTCTAGAAACCAGCTTTGCATGCGGTCACAAGCATCCCAGCACCAGCAACAACCCCATCGACTATCTTCACCCGACTGCCTTGTTTCCGGCCATATGCTTTGATGCAGCCCTCTCGCACTGCTTCCTCCATACCGACCATCCCAGCACACCCCATGCAAATCGCGCTAACAGGACGCGGTGTCGCACTGATCAATCTCTCAGTAGCCTCAATCAACCTTCTCCTCACTTCTTCGGGTGGCGCTGTATGTAGTTCGACGGCCGTTAGGCCTGTAGTTTCCACACCCGCAAAACGGCTGAGGGAACTTCTATGGTCGCCCGAGTTGACAAGCATATCTGCAACAGCGTTGCTGAGCTCGGTTTTCCAGATGCTACCAGTGGTGACAATGCCGAATGTGTCCTTTGCTTGTGACTTGCCGAACCCACCGTCCCAAGTCAGTTGGAATGAGCTGGTCAGTGATAGCGAAGCGACGATGCTCCCTTCAAAGATCCCCGTCACGTACTTCCTCTCGAGGTAATTCGCCGTGGGCCCCAGTCCTAACAACGTTGAATCTTCAAGCTTGTCAATAGCTTCTCGGAGCATTCCGACCAGGGGGTGAGCTGAATAGCATGCGACAAGGAATGCATCATACTTGGCCACTAGCGGCTCCACGAACGGTCTGCAGTGGAGGGCTGACAGGACTGAATCTTCTCCTGAGTTAATGCTGGGTACGCCGTGTATGACCCTGCCGTCTGGGAGTGGGACGGCCTCTGATTGAGGAGCTGTAAAGTAATCGAAGTGCACGTCTGTGTATCCGAGGTTCTCGATTATGGGGACCAACGCATGGGTCATATGCGTGGACGTATTCGGATTGATGACCAGGATTGAGAATCGCGGAGTATTCATTGCGGCCATAGTGTATGTCAATTTAGGACTCGTGCCGCCCTTTGCGATGGAAGATGGTGGGGTTGGGAAGCTAAAAATATCAATATTGACAAGGAAGCAACGGAGCTTGAGTTGTCACTGATAGTGGGCTTCTTTTCTTTTCAACAACTGAATCTGCATCCTTGCAGAATAACAACTGTCGCGAAGATGGCCTGTTCAAGAGTCAATACATTGTCAACAATTATGATTCCTATCTCTAGTCAAATTAGAGAATCTAGAAGTTGTGCAACATTCACGGCATCTGAAATGACGCGATCCGATGTGGGGTAAATTCTTGTTAATCAAGGACCTTTTCATCTCCAAATCCTCAAGAGGTGTTTCTTTATCATTCTCGCCCTTTGAGCTGTATAGCCGTTCAGCAGTTGGGATTATCTATTTGAAGGTGAGATCTGTTGCATATCTATACCTGGCAGGCAGGATTTTGAACTAAAATGGCTTCAGTAACCCCGCACTCATACACAAGACAGATATATCCCCTCCATCACCATGCCTCTCGTCGTTCAGAACCCTGTACCGAGGACAATCCTAGGTCTAATGACCTTTGGTCCCAACGAATCGAAAGGCGCTCGAATTACGTCCCTAGACGAATTCAACAAGTGCTTGGACTACCTTCAACAACAGGGCTTCAATGAAATTGATACTGCGCGGATCTACATCGATGGAGAGCAGGAAGCTTTCACTGCGCAAGCCAATTGGAAGGAACGAGGATTGACTCTGGCAACAAAGTGGTACCCCAAAACTCCTGGTGCCCACAAACCTAATGTTCTCCGCGAGAATCTTGAAAGGTCTTTGAAGGAGCTGGGGACAAATCAGGTTGATATATTCTACCTACATGCACCTGACCGGTCTGTCCCATTCGCCGAAACATTGGAGGCTGCCAATGAGCTGCATAAAGAAGGAAAGTTTGTGCAGTTGGGCCTGAGCAACTATACAGCTTTTGAAGTCGCGGAAATCGTGACCATTTGCAACGAGAGAGGCTGGGTGCGGCCAACTATATATCAGGGGATGTATAACGCGATTAGTGAGCTTATCCCAGCATTGTTGACCGTTTTCTCTAGATGAATTATGGTACTAATTTGCGAAAATATAGCACGCTCAATCGAGACCGAGCTGATCCCAGCATGCAAGCGCTATGGTATTGACATAGTGGTTTATAACCCACTTGCTGGAGGACTATTCTCCGGGAAGTACAAGACAAAGGATATCCCCGCAGAAGGTAGATACAGCGACAAAGCTGCAAGTGGGAGCTTGTACCGAAAGCGCTATTTCCGAGATGCCACATTCGATGCCCTGGCAATCATTGAACCTGTTGTTCAAAAACATGGATTGACTCTGCCCGAAACAGCGTTGCGCTGGGTTCACCACCATTCTGCTCTCAACATCAAGGACAATGGCCGGGATGGTATCATTGTCGGAGTAAGCAGCTTCGCTCAGTTAGAAAGCAACCTCAAAGATGTCCAGAAAGGACCACTCCCAGAGGAAGTTGCGGAGGCACTGGATAAAGCGTGGCTAATTACCAAAGCCACGACACCGAATTACTGGCATCTTGACCTCAACTATACCTATGACACTCAGGAAGCGCTGTTCGAGCCCAAGGCTTAAATGGACATAATTACCAGTCAATGATACAAACATGGCGCCCAACCATTTAGGAAATGTGATATGGCGACTTTATATTATTCTACCGAGGGAGCATTCCAGGGGCAACCCCAGGGCAAAATTGACGTCACGTCAAATGGGCTCAATGGCCTATTACTAAATCCGGGCTAGTTTTCTGATTTGAGCTTAGCGTTTCCTTACTCAGCAAGCGCCCGTCACCAGGCACAGGTGGCAGCCGCGCTTCTCCATAATTCAATTCCCCAGAACTTCAATATTGTTGCGTTGTCCTCATATATCCCCTGTCCGTCGAGACCAAACTGCAGTGTGACTATACCTGCTGACTCGATGGAGACCCTTGCGACTTAATTTGTCTTTTGCTTTGGCTCTCTGTTGACCTGAGAGTCAGTTCCCTGCCTCACCCCCCAACTCTTCAATGTGACGTTGCGACAAATCAGCATAATTTATTTACTCTTCTCGCTCATTCTGCCCTCTGTGACTATACCAGCAGCCGATTACCTATATATCTTCGATACGAGGTGACTCCAGACAGAGACAGAACTCAGTCGATTCGGGCTCAGGAACTTAACCCTACTTTTCGACCCCAAGCATTCGAACGACAAGATGTCCATGTCTCGCACGAGCATGCATCGACCACTGGATGATCGTTACAATCAGCCACTGCTTGAAGATGAGCACCAAGGGCGAATTTCGCACGGCGGTTTGGAGTATGGCGAGGCAGAAGGCAGGCCTATGCTTCACCACTCGAGGCGGTCCACGATGCGCAGTAAAAGTCCGGACGACCTCGCAAGGGAACAAACTCGTCAGAAATACCTCATTGCTTTAGGGTTTCTCATGCTCAGTTTGGGAAGTTTTGTGGTTCAGACCGAGACTGCTGTATACATACAGCATGATTTGGGCTGGGATAAGCCATACTGCATGCTGTAAGTTTCGGCGCAAGCTGCTTATTCAAAGGTGGCGATCATGGCATTATGCTAATTTTTCTGACGGATTAGGTATCTTACACACGGTTCATGGTCCCTCCTCTGGCCGGTGCAGCTCCTGATCCTTCGCATCCAGAAACGGAAGTTGACATGGGAAGCATTTTGGCGTCGACATGTCCAACTGATCTGGACGACAGGCCAAATGGTGGAAACCCAGGATCTTCACGCAGCGAATCGGGAAATCAATCGGTCACCGATACCTTATATACTCAAGACAACGGCGTTCGTTACATCCGCACTCACCATAGCTGGCGGCTCCTGGTATGTCGCTGTCAACATGACAACCCCGAGTGATCTGACAGCGATCTACAATTGCTCCGCCTTTTTCGCCTACGCATTCTCCATTCCGCTTCTTAAAGACAAATTACGGTTTGATAAGGTGTTTTCGGTGGCAGTGGCAATCATCGGAGTCCTGATTGTTGCATATGGGGATCGAAACGACGGAAAGACAACGGACGGGAATTCAGGAAATGAAGGAGCACCTAGATTACTAGGGAACATTATTATTGGAATCGGTAGCGTGCTATATGGCCTATACGAGGTGCTGTACAAGAGATTCGCCTGCCCTCCAGAAAATACCAGCGCCGGTAGAAGTATGGTTTTCGCAAACACATTTGGCAGCCTCATTGGATCCTTCACCCTACTTGTTCTCTGGATCCCAATACCAATTCTCCACGTTATCGGTCTGGAGACATTTAGGTGGCCCACAGGAGAAGCTGCAAGGATGCTTGTGGTATCAGTCATCGCCAATGCTAGTAAGTTACCCATCGTCTGGCCACTCGTAAAAGGAAGGACTTGGGCCTTCTCGTCCGGTGCATGACTCCCTAACGCATCAACACAAACGCTGACCATGCGCCTTCTTGCCCTTTGCAACAGCCTTCTCTGGATCCTTTCTAGTCCTTATCTCTCTCACCTCACCCGTTCTTTCATCCGTGGCCGCCCTGCTCACCATTTTTCTTGTCGCAATCGTTGACTGGTTTCGTACCGGCCAGCCCCTCTCCATGGCATCCATAATCGGCGGCATCCTGATCATTATAGCATTCTTTATGTTAAGCTGGAGTACTTATCGCGAGATGAACGAAGAACGGAAGAAGGACATCGAAAACGACGATGTCGAGTCCGATAGCGACGATTAGAATAATTCCATCTTCGATATTGCTTATATTTAGATTGGGCCGGCCGGATACTACATCATCATCTATTTTGCATATCAGAACGCTGATTGAAAAGCAGTCCTTCATTATCTTCTTTGTTTCCATATTTTCTTGGATGTTTTAGTCTACATGTCTACATGTCTACTTGCATACTTGGGGGCTTTTTTTTCTTTCTTTGTACATACAGGACCGGGGCGTTTTGGAGATCATACTGCATTCGGTTACAAGATTGGAGAGGAGTTTTTTTTTCTTTTTTTCTTTTATACAGGTGGTATATGATAGAATGGATACCTCACTGGTTCGCTTGTACCATGCCATTCCATTATTGCTTCGTATAAAATGGATACAAGCTTCATCCCGCGAGTAATTATGGCTTGGTGGACTCTCAAACGAGAATTATATACGTAAGAGATGAACATAGCTTAGGGTATTCCCTCTAATTTTCCGAAAGGTCTGTCGTTGACTAACTAGGCACTGGCATGAGTGTAAGCCTCAGGCACTAAGGCAGGTATGAGGCAGACCTCGTCAGTCAGCAACGCAACGAAGCACCGCCAACTTGTCTCGCTTCCCCTCATAGTCTCCAGCTCTCCCCACGGCTGGGCCTCTTATTCATGATCTCATTTGTTTTTTTACTTTGGAATTGATTAAGCTATATTGAATTTGCACTCACTTACATCCATCATGGCGGACATGCCCATTGGTAAGTTCTCTTCCCTGTTCCTGCTGCCATTCATGCCTGTCCCAAGGTAGCGTCATTAACAACTCGCCAGTGCTCGACGGAGGAACTGGTTTCCTCAAGGTCGGATATGCTGCGCAGGTACGCACTCGATCTACTTGCTCATTCCTATCATACGCCAGAGCTCTATAATGACTTCCTTCTCCCAATAGAACTTCCCAGAGCACCAGTTCCCTTCGATAGTGGGGCGTCCTATCTTGCGAACGGAGGAACAGGCTGGCGACATTGTCGTCAAGGATATTATGTGCGGAGATGAAGCCGCCGCCGCCAGATCAATGCTTCAAATCAGTTATCCTGTATGTTTACTATTCGATCATGCACCGCACCTGCGGACGGTCGCGAGTTCCCGCCCCCGGACTTCCAACGGTACGGTGTGTTAACACAATCGGGTGATGGCTTGTAGATGGAAAATGGCATCGTGAAGAAATGGGACGACATGCAACACCTATGGAACTACACATTCTACGATAAGATGAAAATCGATCCCACCGGCCGCAAGATCCTTCTCACCGAACCGCCAATGAACCCTCTGAAGAACCGCGAAAAGATGGCTGAGGTCATGCTGGAAGGGTACAATTTTGGAGGAGTATACGTGGCAATTCAAGCGGTGCTCGCCCTCTACGCTCAGGGTTAGTTTTATGCACTTAGGGTTTAGGACCCCGTTGCTCATTTGCCCCGTTCTAGGTCTTAGCAGCGGAGTTGTCGTCGATTCTGGTGACGGTGTAACGCACATTATCCCCGTCTACGAGTCCACCGTTCTGAACCACCACATCCGCCGACTGGACGTCGCAGGCCGAGATGTCACTCGCAACTTAATCGCCCTCCTTCTCCGCCGCGGTTATGCGCTCAACCGTACCGCCGATTTCGAGACTGTGCGCCAGATCAAGGAGAAGCTCTGCTACGTCTCTTGTGACCTAGAACTAGATAGAAAGCTCTCCGAAGACACGACGGTGCTCGTCGAATCCTATACCCTCCCTGACGGCCGCGTTATCCGAGTCGGCAGTGAGCGGTTCGAAGCCCCCGAGTGTCTCTTCCAACCGCACCTGGTGGACGTAGACCAACCCGGCGTGGCCGAATTGCTTTTCAACACTATTCAAGGCACCGATGTTGATGTGCGCTCTAGTCTCTACAAGGCTGTTGTGCTCAGTGGAGGAAGCAGCATGTACCCCGGTCTGCCGACACGACTAGAGAAAGAATTGAAGCAACTGTGGTTGACACGGGTGCTCAAGAACGACCCAGAAAGGCTGAGTGTATGCACACTTTGGCTACAAGTTTCCAAGATCTGTACTAACTCGCATGATAGAAATTCAAGGTCCGCATCGAAGACCCGCCCCGAAGGAGACATATGGTCTTCTTGGGAGGAGCCGTTCTTGCCAATTTGGTATGTTCCTTCTCGATTCCCTCTCCTGTACAATTACTTACCTTTTACAACAGATCGCAGATAAACACGACATGTGGGTGACAAAGCAGGAATGGGAGGAACAGGGCGCCAGCGCCCTCGCCAAGCTCGGCCCGAGATAGATATCTGATAATCATCAATCAACCTACCCTACCTACATCGTATCACCCAGCCAGCGCTCCTCTTATTTATCGTTTTCCTCGTTCAACTACCTTGTCTCGTGTGTCTCAAATGAAAATTATACTTCCTCCGTCCCTTCTCAAATGACCCTCAAGTGCCCAGTCGTCCCAGGAATTCTCACTTTCCTTTGCTTCATTTCAAATTGATATGATATACTTAGATAGCGTTCTCTGATCGCGTCTCCGATGTCAAATATATCGTGTAGCTGTTTACTGTAGAAAATGGAATGTCATCTCAAATCGTAAAATTTATAGGAACCTATATCTTCACATACACACTAGGTATAAACTGGTATAATCTATGACGAAACCTTCGCAGAATATTTAGCAGCCGCGGCATCGAAAAAGTCACTCTTTTCCTGAATATCAACAAGCAAAGCATGCGACGGGTCGACCTTTTTAAGACTCCTAAAAAAATTGACTATTAGCGAGATCTAGAAGGTCGGGAGAAGCGAAAACGCACTCAATCAAATCATCCGTGACCTTCCCAGCCAGCACATTCAGCACGATTGAATTCGCAATCAATCCCGCGTCGTTAGGGTATTTCTGGAGAGCGGCGGAAATCGCAGCCTCGGCTTCTGGTAGACGGCCGAGATGGATCTCTGCGACGGCCTGGCCGATGATCGAAAATGGTGCTGAAGTGCTATCCGCCGACGCGAGTTCTTCGTAGACGTAGAATGCGGATTGGTATTTCTCGCCGCCCTGGAGGGGGTGTCAGTATTGCAAGGTCCTGTTGTTCTCAATAATAACGGGGGGTATGGTATTAACGTACGATCCTCATGCCAACCCATGACTCTGCAAGGTTGACCAGGAGCGAATCCTGGGCCCACCGCTTCGCCGCCTGTACTTCCTTCACAGCAAGATCAGACCGGTTCTGCTGGAGGTGGATATGAACAATCAATGAAACTCTGTCGTAACGCAAGACATCAGCACATTTCTCTCCATGAACTGCTAGCAAAAGGGAAGACATACGCCTCAAGGCTTCCCTGATGCTTCGCCAACAAGGCCAACGCCTCCTCGCTCTTCCCGTGTGCCTGCAACACCGTCCCACCAAGAGTTTGGACAGTGACATTATCCGGATAGTTCTCCGCGAGGTCCTGGACTAATTGCAGTGCGGACTCGGCGTCCCCTGTTGCATGTTGCGCTAGCGCCTTCACGGCCGCAAGATCGGGCGTCTCTTCTTCAACGTCGACGTCGGCGAGGACCTGTTCTGGGTCTCCGAGCGCAATGCGGGCGCGGAGCTGGAGAATACGTGCGGGGAGGTTGTTCTCGGGGGAAAAGGAGGATGTGTTGAAGTCTACAACTTCCTGGTATTGGCCTTGGTGGAAGGCATTGTGGATGTTGATGAGTTCTGTAAGATGGGAGAGGGGCGGGGTTAGATGGTTTTGATCGTATGGATGGGATGGGGTGGGGTGGTTGGTACGCACCGCCTTCTGCTGAAAATGGATCCATTGTGACTCTGGGAGTGTGGTTATTTGGGAGCTGTATAAATCAATGTGATGGAGCTCTTGTTGCGGAGGGAAAGTAGGCAAGTTGGCTTTGGCGGTCGGGTGGCAGGTGGGCCGAGATGGCAAGTTTGCCGAGGCTGTTGACTGGGCTCTTTGCTGCTAGGTGTTTTTGGAGGTTTGTGGCCATTGCAAGGCCTATGGAGCCTAGCCCATACTGTTTTGCTGTTAGTTTGGCGTGCTTTGGTTTACTAAGAAGAGACCTGATGCAAACATGTATGAGATGTCGATAACGGGCAGATTTGACCTCGGTCGAGAACAAATACAGATACGAACCCTCATGAAGATTGAATACTAAGCTAATTTTATATTATAGTTAATTAAAAACTAGATTTGAGCTTGGTCGAGAACAAATACAGATATGAACCCTTATAAAGATTGAATACTAAGCTAACTTTATGTCGCAGTTGATTAAAAACTAGATTTGATCTCGGTCGAGAACAAATACAGATACGAACCACCTTATCATGAATATGAAAGAGAAAACGCGCCCTTAAGCAAGGGAGAAGAGGTTCTAAGATCTCTAAAGGGAATTAACAATACGAGGGATAAACCAGGGATCCCCCCTTTGCGGCGGCCCTTGCGACGGGCAAGATATACCTAGTAAAAGGTCTTAAATCTATAGAGAAAGGAGAGCGTGTCACCATATTAGTAATAAAATAGAGGGCGTGTAGCTGAACCACGCCGAGAGTTTCTCCGTTCCGCGTTCTGACCCACGATGGCAGAATCCTGAACCACGCCGAGCTATGAACCCGCCGACCGTCCACGTCGTTCCACCGCCAAAAAGATGTCTCGGAATCGTCCTAGGGGCCCTCCCATACCTCGAGACAATGGCGCAGCAAACGAGGAGACTGATATGTGGAACAGGATCGTCCAGGACTTGCGCAAAGCAAAAGAGAAGAATGACAAGCAGAGAGCCCTGGCCGAGCAGATAGCGACATTGAATGACAAGATTGGCAAAGAAGGCGGGAGTAAGTGGATCCCTTTCTAGTTCACCGGACGTGAGCTTTCATACTATATCCTGCTCTTGTCATTCTACCCATACCACCACATTTTCTTATGTTCTATTATAACAGATGATTAATTCTTTGCACAGAACCAACGCTTGTCGAGCATGACCAGCTGGATAGTTGGTACCGTCAAATAGCTAGGATATGTGAAGAGGAACGGAATGTTCTTCAAGATGAGCCAAGCGATGTAATCAAGAACTTGGGCATTCTTACTGCGCTCCGACAGGCATCCGAAGCTGAAGCTCCAATGAGTCGTGCTGCTCCCTTATCTAAATCCCGCAAGAAGCGAAACGAAGTAGATGGGTCTGTCACCGACTCCCCAGGCCCATCAGGAGGCATTTCGGATAAAGGTGGCCGCTCCAAAGGCGGCACTCAGCGCAGCACCAGCGTGTCCAGTACGCATGTTCGTGACAACGTGCAGGTCATGATAGAAGAAGGCTCTGAAAGCACCAAAGGTACCATTGCCGAGCGTAACGGACTACTGGCTGTCGGTGCCGAGGTCGTCTTTAAGCACAACAAAAACAAACAGGGCGTGGAAGGCGAGGGGATACAATGCATCATCAAAGGGATATCAGGTGACGTGAACAAGAAAAGGTGGGCCAGGTCTTGACTTTATGTCCTTTTAGATAAGACTGACCAGTCTTCTGAAGATACGATGTCCAAGATCCAGAACCCAACGAGAATGGTGAACAAGGAGCTGTCTACAAGACCACGGCGGCGTCCTTGATCACAATTCCTAAAATGGGATCAACTCTACCATCATTCTCAGTTGGGAAACAAGTGCTCGCGCGATACCCGGATACAACAACATTCTATCGTGCAGAGGTCATGGGTTTGAAAAAAGACACCTATCGTCTCAAGTTTGAGGGAGAAGAAGATGACAAGGAGATGGAAGTAGACCGGCGGTTTGTTCTTGATATCTCTGGAAAGTGAACTACAGGTTGGACCGATCGGAAAGCTTCACATCGATACCCATGATATGATACTCTGCTCATCTCATTTTGCTTTTGTGTGAGTTCGGACGGTCGGGTAGGGGAGTTTTGTAATTAGTGGATGACCGCCGGTGACCGGGGACTTAGCTAAGCTGTTGTCATCAAATGGCTGACTCAGCGCTCCCCGCCAAATTCCGCCGTCATTCCCGACGCTCCGAATCCACATGCAGTCCGACGACGGCGCCTCCAAGAATAATAGTCATAACGAGTCAATGAAATTGAATTCTGCAAAATCCCGTCGGTAACAGCGATAATTTCGGTTTTTTTTTACCTCCTTTCTATCAAGTCTCAGGCGTCACATGCGATTTGTCTTCGATTGGTTGATTCCGGTTGTATAGCTCTTTAGACTTTCATATCGCGATGGCGAACCTACCATCCCACGCCTCGCCAACCTTCGGCGCACAACCCAGTTCGTCATCACAACCGGTTGACGAGATTTCGATCACCTCAGAACCGCAGACATCATCCCTAGGGGGGCAGCTAGATGGCTACGTGCAGGGAAACGCGGCGGGCGAAGCCAGTGGCATGGGAAGCACTCCTGGCGATATGACTCCTGGCGTACCTGCTTCGCTGCTTTCTCCTTCCTTCACACCACCGGCCACTCCGGGAGGCACAGTCAACACCGAAAGACTAATACAACAAGCCTTACCTCAGACCGTGACGCATCTCAAACCTCCGAAGCTCCTCCCCCGCCTTCCTGACGTGGAATGCATCGTCCGCGCGCGGATTCCAACAACAAACGGTGCCGAGATGTTCCTACACCTTTTCCACAATGATCTAGACAACAAAGAGCACCTCGCAATCGTGTTTGGAAATAAAATCAGAAGTCGGAGTTTGGACATAGTTCGGCCCGGGGAAACCGAAATGGATCGCATGATTCGTGGGGCTTATGTGGGTAAATTACACCCTGGCCGCGAGAGCAGCTGGTATGATGAGACCCTTCAAGAGAGATCATCGAGCGGAGCAGGGGAAAATCCTAATGGGGGTGCAGTGCACGACCCAAAATTGATGCAGGAACAATTGAGCGAGGCGCCATTAGTCAGGATTCATTCCGAGTGCTATACCGGAGAGACAGCTTGGTCCGCTCGCTGTGACTGCGGAGAGCAGCTGGATGAGGCAGCCAGGTTGATGTCCTTACCAATGGAGACATTGAACCAGATTGCATCCCAACAATCGCGGTCCATACCGTCGAATGTTTCAGGCGGCGTCATCATTTACCTTCGCCAGGAAGGTCGCGGTATCGGGCTGGGCGAGAAACTTAAAGCTTATAACTTACAAGACTTGGGCTCCGATACAGTTGAAGCTAATCTTCTGCTGCGACATCCTGCCGATGCTCGGAGTTACGGTTTAGCGACGGCGATGCTTGCCGACCTAGGATTAGGTGCCGATTCGAATCCTCATGGAATTCGCTTACTTACCAACAACCCGGATAAAACCAGAGCAATTGAAGGCCCAAATAGAGAGGTTATAGTGAAGGAGAGGGTGCCAATGGTTCCATTATCGTGGCAGACGGGGGGTAAGATGGGAATTAAGAGCTCTGAAGTTGAAGGCTATCTACAAACAAAGGTAAGTTCATGCTTTTTTTGGTCATTGACTATCGCTAATCATGTATTCCAATCCAGATCTCTAAGATGGGCCATATGATTCAATGATTAGACCTAGATCATCTTCGTTTCTTTACTTTAATGATTTTGATTATATTGACTTTTCGGCTTTGGCGACAAGCGCCCTGAAGACATTAGCATAAGGACTTTATGGAGATGATGCACTCTGTATATGATCAGCGATACATTGTTTATTCTTTCGATTACGTTTTGTTTTGCGGTTAGTTTTTCTTTTTGTGATATGACTTCAATACCAGCATCCTGCATGAGAATGTACATGTACTTAGGTACTGTATAGGATATGTTCCCTAGATTTTCGGGAAACATACATCAAATCCAACACAATATATCTAGTTAACTTGATAGTGGACATGTTATCTTGGAATCTGATGCGTATCATGCCAAAGTGCAGCAGATACCGAGGTCTCCAGTCTTCCGATACCATCATTTCGGGTTGTCAGCAAGGGAAACACGAGAACAAAAGTTATTCCTCGCCAGTGATTACCTGGGATACAAAGGTGAGAATTGATCAAGCCGTAGTGATCAATCTACTGCGTTGGGTCTAGTTCGAGCTCTGGGGCTGGTAAGGACCAAGAAAAGGTCCCCTCTAACTCGACAATTGAATCGTATCGTCATCTGCTGGCGACTTTGCGGCTTCATCACCTCCTCAGCCCACCTTTTCCCCTATTTCTAGCCTCCTCCTATATACTTATTGCTTCCGACCCTGGAAGGCTTCCTCTTATCGTCATTGACCCGACCCTCGACCTGGCCTCTCAATGCAGCCTATCGCCTCCCGTTGATCAACAAGATCCCGCTCGTGGACTTTCGGAGTCCACCTCCCAGAAAACATTTCCCCCTCGTGCTGCCAAATTGGATGGCAATAACTACGCTTCGATATCCTGCCGCGAGTAGGCAATGGCCGCCCGCCTTCCTCCTCTCTCCGACGTGGCGCCTTCATCGGCTCTCCAATTTACGACCTCTTCTTCGCTCCCAGCGATACGACCCCCGATCGCAAACGCGACAGCTACAAATGACTCGGAATCTGTCAAGCTGGAGGACTCTCCCACGCCATTTGGGGTGACATCAGGATTAATCAGTACATTGCCTAATCAACCGATGGATAATAACCCCGAAGATACTCCTAGTCCTGCAACCACCGCCGCGGGCCGAAAACGCAAGCTCAACAGTACTTCAGCCCGCGGCGTCGCCAATCTCACACCCGACCAACTAGCAAAGAAGCGAGCCAACGACCGTCAAGCTCAGCGGGCAATTCGGGAGAGGACGAAAACGCACATTGAGTCTTTAGAAGAACGGGTCCGCGAACTCGCCTCGCAAAAGCCGTTTCTGGACCTCCAGGCTGCGCTGAAACAAAATGAAGCTTGTATGGCTGAGAACAAGGCGCTACGACATGGGCTGAGAGCGATTGTGGATGTTATTCAGCCATTGATTGAGAGGCAGGACGCATTAAGTAAGTTTCACTCGACTTGGTTTTATTGATCAAGCCAAATATTATCCCGTGTAGTTGTATCATGTCGCTAATAGTTATCATTTTTAGGACCCCCAACAGCAGCCTGTGCGGCGACTCAATCGGCAGCTGCTCTGATATCCTCGACATCGCCATTGATGGAGAACCATGCCTTCAATCCAAATCCACAGAGATCGGCGACGGTCGATCGCTCCTATACAGATTCCATTGCAAGTGTCGATACACCCTCATCGACCCATTCAGCACCGACGTTAGGATCCAGGCGCAACAGCACCAATGGTGATTCTGCATCTCTACGACTCGCGTTTGACTATCAACGACATAACTTGATTCATGGTCTTGATTTCGGCAATGGAGATGAAAGAATGGGCTTTAACTTTCTGCTTGACTCATCGCAGCAGGTGCCCAAGATGGAAGGCATTCGCCGGCCGTCAGAGGTCGGCAGGTCTCAACCCAGTCTTGCACCAACCTATACCAGCCTTCCAACACTTGGGAGTACGACCGATCAGCTGCCAGCCTACATGGCCCCGGTCCGCAATATCGCCCCAACCTGCACGCTGGATGCTATTCTGCTTGACTTCCTTCACAACCGACAACGGGAGGCTGCCAAAGGAGTACCGAAACAGAAGCTAGTTGGGCCAGCATATCCCAGTGTCTCATCCTTGCTTAATCCAGAGAGAAGTGTATTTTCTCATCCTCTCTCCAAAGTTTTTACCGACATCCTACGCACATTCCCAGATATTTCCTCTCTTCCCGAGCAAGTTGCAACTTTATATTGCATGTTTCTCCTCATGCGGTGGCAGATATATCCAACAGCTGAGAATTACCATCGGCTGCCTGACTGGCTGACTCCCCGGCCATCTCAACTTCTCACGCCACATCCCGCATGGATTGATTATCTTCCCTGGCCACGGATGCGAGACCGTCTCGTTATGTCATATCACGACTACCCGTTTGAAAACTGGTTTATTCCATTTACCAAAACCCTGTCGGTGAACTGGCCATATGAGGCTACAGATTGCCTTTTATCCACTGGCGACGCCGATGAGTTGATTATAAACCCTGTCTTTGAGAGACATTTTGCAGACATCAACAATTGGAGTCTTGGATCAGCTTTCGCCGAGACATTCCCGGCACTAGTTGAAACGACCAAAATCAAACCCTCCGCCTAAGCTGAATCTTCTGCTTCCATCGGACACTGTTTATTTCTAAAATCATGGTTAGTGGTATGGTTCGTTATTCGATATACCTGAAATCTGTTATATCTCGACACTCCAACAGAACAGAACGTCGACTGTCTCAGTTGATTCTGGTACACTTTGGTAGAAAAACGACGGGTCGTATATCTCTTGCGTGGCGTTGGAATGCTGTTACTATCAATATAAATAGTACTGGATACTATACTCAACAAAGAAACTAAGTAATAAAAATTAATGTTGGCCAGCTACGCTAGCCTGGACAAACTTTCTGGGTGGTGCGCAGGCACCGCTTGTTGGGCTGGCCGTTTTCGCAGAGTATTAGTTTAGTGATGTGTATAGGGTTGCGGCAATGATGGCGTACTCGGCCTACGAAGTGACGGAGAGTGGGATCCTGGACCGGGATGATGGCAGCTGTTCTAACTTCTTGGGGCTATCGAACGGTCGGCGATTGACGCCTGAAGAGGCTTCGATTGGCCGAATTCGTGAAAGCTGGAGGGGTCCCCGGCGGTCAGACGGATTGGGAAGGGTCGATTGATTCCTGGATTTATTCAATCGAGGGGTAGAAGAAAGAAACATAGAAGCTGGCAAGATTGCAAAGTTTTGAGGGACAAAGTGATACAGAAGAATCACAAGCAGCAAAAAGACAATTCCAAACGTTGCTAGGGCATCATTGGAAATTCGCTCATTCTCAAGTGAAGAAACAGCTATTCAGCGCTGCCATTACCGTCTTGTACAGCTCATTCACCTCACCAAAATGCCGCAGGTGCCACTACTACGTCTCCAATGTGGTAGGTTCAAAGTCTGCATTTCTCCCGAGTTCTATCAGAACTGATTATCTGCGTTGATAGGAGTAAATAGCTACGACTGGGGTAAGCTCTTTCCAGTGCTAGGAAAATTTCCCATCTAAGCTCCCGCAGGCAAAGTCGGCCATGAATCGGCAGCTGCAAAGTATGCAGCCACTACGGCAGCCGAAAGTTTCTCGATTGAGGAAGAAAAGCCTTACGCAGAAGTGGGTATCCTGGAAATGCATTGAGATCATGACGATGCGGGGATGTGAGGCTGATACAATATAGCTATGGATGGGGACCCATCCTTCCCTACCGTCCAAGGACGTTGAAACACAGCGGTCATTGCTCGATATGGTCCAGGATAACTTGTCTCTGATGTCGTCGGAGGTCAGCGAACGATATGGCGGCAAACTTCCATTCCTCTTCAAGGTCCTGTCCATCCGAAAGGCTCTCAGCATTCAGGCGCATCCGAATAAGAAGCTAGCAGAGAAGCTCCATGCCCGAGACGCTCAGAATTATCCAGGTACGGTGACAAAATCTGGCATATCATTCTACTTGACTGATAATTTCGCCCGCGCTAGACGACAACCACAAGCCGGAGATGACTATTGCGATCACACCCTTTGAGGGTCTCTGTGGATTTAGGCCTCTGGCTGAGATTGTTCATTTTCTCAAAGCCATTGCGCCCCTCCGTTACCTCGTTGGTGAACAAACTGCAGCCGACTTTGAAAATGTCGTCAAGGGCTCTGAGGATTCCGAAGATCCGGAGCAGACCAGGAAAAACAAAGACGCTCTGCGGTCCTTATTCACAACGCTAATGAATTCATCATCTGCGGATATTGAAGCAGCTGCAAAGGAACTTGTCGCAGCAGCTCAGAGTTCTCCAGAGACATTTGCCTCGTTGGTCAACGCTCCCGACACGAACCCTAGCGATCCTGCCGAAGTGGCTTCTATTGCCGTCCGCCTCAACGACCAGTTTCCCAACGATATCGGTCTTTTCGTTTTCTTCTTCCTCAACTTTGTTCGGCTAGACCCTGGAGAGGCGATGTTTCTCAAGGCAGACGACATTCATGCTTATATCTCTGGAGATATCATAGAGTGCATGGCGTCATCAGACAACGTTGTGCGAGCGGGATTTACTCCTAAGTTCAAAGATGTGGATACTCTAACTGATATGCTGACCTACTCATACGCGCCAATCGAAGAGCAGAAGCTGGAGCCTACAGACTATCCGTACGCCGTGCTGAACGCTTCAGCCTACTCGAGCGCTTCATCCTGCATGCTTTACGATCCCCCAATTGAAGAATTCAGCGTGCTCAAGACGGATCTTTACCGCACAGGTGCAAAAGCGACCTTTGATCCAATTACTGGCCCCAGTATCTTGATATGTACGGAGGGAACGGGTAAAATTTCGGTGGGCCACAAGACAGAAGTAGTCAAGGAAGGATACGTCTTTTTTGTGGGAGCCAATGCGGAATGCATAGTCGAGAACACCGGGACCGAAGCGGATGAGGATAATGTGTTCACTACATTCAAGGCGTTCTGTGACCTGACAGGGCAGGAGGATATGGTCAATGGTCATTAGGACTGGACTTAGTGCGGTTTATCTATCCCTTGTACAAGCATATTCTACATGTTGGTTTTGTTTGTCAATTTGTTTGGTTTCCCCTCCCCGATTCCACGGACAAAGTAAATGCGCAGCCGAGGTATCAAACAACGCCGAATCCACTTGGCCCTTGGCAAGCATGAGGTGCGGGGAATATCTTCCAGTGAGGGATTATTCCTATCCCTATCTGGAGCCCTTCTAGTATCACCCAGGGCATACTCTTGCTTTAGATCCTCTTACCTTACAGTGCTTATAATTCCTCCTCATGGCGTCTGCTCTATCCGGAGATCCTCTCTCATTTTGGGAGAAGGTTGATCGAGCTGCTGGCAATCTTTCCGTTCTCGGGGCCGTTCTGTATAGTGTCATTACAGGTGCTTTCCGGGGTAAAAGTGGAACGAAATACTTCAGTCACCATATTGCTCATGCCGCAATTCGCAAGGCAGTTCAGCGGATGTCGACGCGACAGCTCCAGTTCGTTTGCTTTCTCCCTTACCTTTGCCAGTGTAACCCTTTGCCATTCCTAGCTGACACTATGTAAACCACTCTAGATCCCAAAATCCCTCCACCATCCAAATCTATGAAGCACACATGAAAGAGCACAATCTCACACCAGAAACAGTGAAACTCACCGATGGCGCAACAGGCCTTTGGATCGGAAGCAAAGACGCCAAAAACGTCGTCGTGTACTACCACGGTTGGTCACTTATTCCAATCATGGCTTCAAGGGGAAACATACTAACGTGATGCCATACGTTCTCAAGGTGGTGGCTTCGCTCTCCCCGCAGTTCCAGGCCACTTCACCCTCCTCGCGCACCTTATAGCCGACCTGAACAAGAATGGCCACGACGTCGCCGTCTTCTTCCTCGCTTACACCCTCTCTCCGCCAGCCCAGTACCCAACACAGCTGCGCCAATCCGTCCACGCCCTTCGCTACATTCTCGCCCAGGGATCCCGCGATCCTAGCACCGTCGTCGTCGGTGGTGACTCAGCAGGCGGGAACCTCGCTCTCGCTGTTCTCTTACACCTCACACACCCGCATCCAGAGATCGACCCGCTGCCTCTACAGGGCGGCAAAGACCTCGCAGGTGTCTTCGGCTTCGCACCCTGGGTAAGCTTTTCTCTAGACGGGGAATCCATAGCAGCGAATAGATACAAGGATGTCATCCCTCCGGAAGGACTGAAGACCTGGTCCTTAGGGTATCTTGGGGAGAATAAGGAGGGAGATGCATGGAGCGAACCGGCAAAGGCACCAACGGAGTGGTGGGCTGATGCCCGGACGAAGAGGTTACTGATTCTTGCTGGGAGAGACGAGATCATGTTTTCTTCCGTTCACAAGTTTGCGGAGAGGGTGAAGGTATGTCATGCCAACTCTATGCTTTTTTTGGGAGATTTCACACCACTTGGGATTCTTCCTACATATATATCTTATACCACAAGAATGTCTGATGCTAACAACCCGTTTGGTTCTACAGACCGTCTTCCCGCGGACTACGTACGTGGTCGGATACGACGAGACCCATGTAGCAGCTGTTTATAGCAATACCGTGCTGGAGGGACAGCAAGCTCGCGAATTGAGAAGCTGGTTGGGGGCAAATCTTTGAGTCAGGAGGGTGGCCTCTGGAAGTCGGGCTATCTATCTACGATGTTACGATCTGGTCTTATTTTTATTGTTGTTTTGAAATAATCTACGTACAGCACGAGCACGAAATAACGTTCAGGCTATAAGCTCAACTTCCGGATTTGATGTTACACAATGTACGCCGTAAGACCATTGCGAACATACGGCGTATAGCGTCACGCCGCACGAAGAGAAATGGAATGTCATCTCTCTGATCGCGTTTCCGATGTCAAATATATCGTGTAGCTGTTTACTGTAGAAAATTGGGTGACGTGAGCTGATCTGCCAATCTTCCGCAATGCATGTTATATTTAGCAAAATTCCATTGCTTTGATCATGAGTCTAATCCTGAAAAGTATCACAAGTTCTGATAATTTGATCTCTTCATCAGACAAAACAAAGCAGGAGTATGCAGGATGTATCAACATCTATATACAGTAGTTTTCAATCAACTGCGGCATAAAGCCAGCTTGGTATTCGATCTTCATGAGGGTATGACTTAACAACCCGCCGTTCTATGAGAGTTATATAAAACCTTAATGATATCGCCGAGTGCTTTGAGCGCCACGGGTCATGGTTTGATTTGAGTAGAGAAGGCTGTTGACTACTGGGCTCTTTGCTGCTAGGTGATTTTGTGGCCAGTGCAAGGCCTATGGAGCCTAGGCCATACTCTTTTGCTATTAGTTTGGGGTGCTTTGGTTTACTAAGAAGTAGACTTGATGCGTACCGCCAAAGGCGTCAGAATCCGGTCGCGCAGTGTGCCTAGCCATAGCTATGAGCAGGTCAATGCAGAACATGAGTGCTTACGGCGAGGCTGGTTATCTTTATGCAACAAGATACTTGGCCTGTTGTAGGTTGTGAGACCATCTAGGCAATCCTGCTTTAATCCATAAGTACAGTATTGACACGAGTAGGCACAATTTCTGACATTGATGACATAAATAGAGTTGGCGGACTGCGGATTTGTTTTCAAGACATGGCGGGAGAAAAGGACGCCCAGAATTGGCCAATGTAGCGCGAATACTGATAAATGAGCGCGTCTTTATATAATTGAGATTCAGCAAGAGATAGTACATAGTAAACGAAAGTGTCTTTCTCTCCAGGAGATATGTTTCTTAATCGGACATGTAGTATCTCATCAATATCCTCCGCCACTTAAGTCCGACAATGCAATGTTGCCATGTGATAACCCCCTAATGCTAGCCATCTCCCAAACAGAGTAATGGCACAGACCTCGTACAATGAGTCCGGCTCGTATGCCAATGCTAAACAACAAAAGAAAATAATCCAGTTGACTCTCACATAGTCATGCAGCGCAAAATAATACAGGTAGATGTAGAAGTTGGGTATCGCTCAACAAAGAGATATAAGCCAGTGGTAGTGCAACAAGTGAAAATGTCCATCAGAATGCGCCTGAAGCTCGCGTCCTCAAGCGCGATGCAACCATGTATCCGGGTAAATCAACAATCGAGGATGGCCTGTCATTCCTCGAGAATATCGATGATATCAAACTCCATAATGACAAACAACGGTGTAAAAAGAAAAAGAAAGGGAAAATACAGTGGAGAAGTAGATGGAATGTAGATGAAATGTGTAGGGGTATGTCGTAGAAGATGACTTCAGAGTATGATGATATGGTGTAGGAGAACTGGACAAACACGTTGTCTGGTCACGAAGCGGTTGAGGTGGTAGAAATCGTGGGTGTTAAGGCCGGAGAGATTTCCTTGTCCTCTTGACTTTCTTGACTTAATGGTGTTTCAGTCCCCCTGTCGGACTGATCATGTTTTTCCCTCTCAGTTGACGATGTGCGTTTGAAAACCGTTTGGCCAATCTGACGAAGTATACCTAATCGCTCGGCTCTGAGCTCTTCGGCATTGAGCCTGCGAATAGAGATGGGCTCCACCTTATTGATTTTGCAGAACAAAGTTGAGAAGATATACTGATCACCACTACCATCGTACAACGGCAGGTATCGGTACCCTTGAGAGAGGCTCGTCAACTTAGCAGTGAATGTGGCCAATTGAACACAGCCATTGTTGCCCGTGCTTCGGCCGTCCATTGAACTCCAGACGGTCCACCGAACAAATACCAGGTCCGGATACTTGGTCTCGAGAGACAGGCGGAAACTTTCGTTGAAGATCGGGCTGTAGCCGTTTCTCTGTTCGATTTTGGTGCGCCGGCGATGCGGATAGCCGATGCCTGACATGCCGTTGCGGGCAGAAGCGTTCATGCCACCCTCGCCAACAACCAAGCTTTGACCACGATCATCCGCACTAAACATCTCAATCTCAACGTAAGGGTTGATGTTGCCATCTGGCGGCATGTTTTGGGGTCGAGGCAGCTGCTGAGCGGAAATGACATCAACCGTGAATCGAACCAATTTGCGTTCCGTAATTCTTGTGTCCTGTTCTGATGGTACAACACGGAGTGACTGTGGTTTCAGTACGTAGCCAGTGCGATCACTCCCTGCAGCAAACATTGCTTGGTTCATTTGCATGCCAGTGTCGTAGGTCTGCCAGTTAAGCGCAGCCATTTGAACACCACGCCGCCAGAATTTCAATGGGTCGAAATTGGATGACCGCAGGCGATAACCGGAAGGATAAACCCGTGTAAGGTATTTCCTGTTGTGCTTCTCGAAAAGAGCCTTATTAGTGGCTTCACGGCAAATGCTTTCGAAGGACCGCTCCGCGAAGGAGAACACGTGGTTGAATGTTTGGCTCTCGGAGGAGAGGAAGCTATTCCACTTATAGCCACGGGTATAGACCCCCAAATCAGACAAGGGTTTGGTGATTTTGCTCTTTTGGCGCTTCCTCTCTTTCTTGGCCGACACAAGAGCTCCATCGCTGTCATCGGTGGCGCTACTGATGCTAGTCGTGGTGAAAGACCTCCTCCCAGTCGTCAGGAAAGGGCCCGGGGTATCGGCACCCACTGTGGGCGGGCTGGAGAGCGGAGGGAGAGTCGGGATAGCAGGTCCATCAATCATTGATGGCCGCATGAAGGGCGAACTTGAGCTGCGTTTCCGACCATGTGGTAAAAGGGAGTTTGCCGTGTCCTGCCTGGCGATTGCTGGAGTTTCATCGCATGTCTTAACTTTGATAAGAATTCGACGCTTGAGTTCTTCGGGGGAAGGGAGGATAAAAGAATTTGTTAGGAGGGGCTCCAGGATCAACTGATCACCAAAGGTGTCTTTCATGATCTTTACCATGGCAAACTGCTGCTCAGGGTTGCAGTGCACTTCCAGAGATATGATCAGAGGAAAGTCGCAAGAGAAAAAGGCATATCGGTTTATGACAGTGACACAGTCAGCAAACAAGACGCTGGTTGTCAGGGTCCTTCCATGAGAAACAATGGGTCGACCATCGGCACCGTCCCAACAATCGATCTCGATGCAACGGCATCCTTGTGTCAGAGCGCTGATGTATGCCTCGGTGCTAGAGGCACCAGCAACCTGTCGGCCCAGGAGATATGTGTTATGCGAGCTAGACACAAAATATTCGTTCAGCGGCCGATCGAATCGCGACTGTGGAGGACGAGAAGCATATAACGCATTGCGGGAGGAGGCCAGAAAAGAGGAGAAAGCGTCAAGGTTCATTCGGCGATGTTGTTCTTCAATAGGGGACTCGGCGGAACTCGGAGCGCGCAATTTTGACTTTCTAACAAACTTGTCGAATATCGAAATCCAGTACGCTCGGTCAGAATCAACATCTTCTCTTTGCCCGTCGCGGAGGAATGTGAAAAACTCCTCCGCTGTTAATCCCTCACGGGAACTGCTAGCGTAGCTCTTGTAAATTTCCCGCACGTCACGTCGCTCTCTCAGCCTTGTGACAAAATCTTGGAACTCGGTAAAGTTGAGCTTCCCCTTCTTGCCAGTATCCGCCTTCATGAATTGTGCGCGCAGCATGTTTTGAGAACAGTTGATGTGCAAACTATGACACACACCTTCGACCGCGGCAAAGTCCAATGTCTCCTGGTCCTCTGACCTTGGGCCATTTGGAAACAACCTTGCCATTTGCCGCTGCCAGTGGGCTTTCAAGACTGCTTCGTTTTGACTGGAAGCGGCCAGACCGGCCATGAGCCCTATCCTGTATCGTGAAACGTGCTCCAAAGTCGTGGTCCAAAGCTTGAGAAGGCGGTCATTGGGAGCAATGAGGTGGATTGTCTTCACGGGACGGCCCTTTGACCGCTCAGGGTCTGCGATGATGATCGTGAACCATCGACTTTCCGCGTCTTGAGGGATCTGGTGTTCTTCTCGATAATTGCGCGCATCGGCACCAACACGGATCTCCTTGACGTCGTCGATATAGAATCTTTTGGCTGGGTTTGAAGGATCCCAGTAGACCTTCCCTGCATCAAGGTTGAGTAAAAATCGCACTTGCTTCTTCCTTCTCCTTGTCACTTTGGTTAGTATGGTCCCACGCTGGATAGCTGAATCAACCGTTGGTGCAACAGCGCCCGCACTGCGAGGAACAGCCACGAGGTTATCGCTGGGAAAACTAGATGCTTCCGACCCGCACCAGGTGCCCAGAGAATCAAGAGCATCATTGCTGTCGTCTTCATTGCTGGAATCAATGGCGCTATCTCGACCAGTCTGTGTTCCGGTTTTGCTATCGCTGCGCCTGCGCATGATGACGGGACCGGAGCTACGGTCCCTCTTGTCATTGTGTGAGGTTGATTGTCTTCGCCGTGTTAATTTGTTTGCAGCGCCCCGAGATATTCTGCGCATCAAACCCGGGCCTTTGTTTGGGTTCGAGATGATTGAGTCCCCCGGGTACGAGGAGTTCAAAGTGGCAGGGACAGCCATGACGCTCTCTCCAAGCTCGAGGGAAGGCGAAGACGTGGGTTGAGACGGCGTTACTCGGCCTCGAAGGGAGTCGGCAGCGGCGAGGAAAGGGGTGCCCGAAGGGCTGGAATCATTTGACGGATTGCAGGAATTGTGTAAGGAGGTGGGTGTGGATGTGAAGGAGGGCGCGCAGATAGGTGCTATGACAGGAGGAGCAGAGGTTGGTTGAGTGAAAACATGAGGCAGCGTTGGAGGCCTGGGGCGCGAAGCTGTTAGTTTTAAACTTGCTTGGACGTCGCCATTGACGGCCGAGGATGCTGAAGTAGCTGCATAAGTCATTGCGGCTACTGCCTAGATTAATCCTTAGCTGCAACCGTAAGACTGCCCTGACGTGAGCCGTGCCAGAGTTCTGAGTCACCTGGACTCTTGTAAGAACGAATAAACAGTGAGGCTGGATCCAAGTGGCCGTGTTGGGGCAGGGCTATAGCTGATATGCAATACGAGCCGAAATAGCGAACCTGTTTGGCTAGAATAATGCAAAAGCCACGTCCTTAGCGGTATTGATCCGTTTTTGATATCTGCATTTTGGCCAGCCTTGAATGCAATGCGGAGAGCCCTGCCTGAGAGCACTCGCAAGTTAAAAAGAAATCAAGTCCCTGATATCGACTGACACGGGCGCCGGGATTTGTGTAACAATGGCTGGAGCTGAACGCTCTATTGTTGGTTCTCTCTATCAGCCGTACTGGATGACGCGGGCTTAAGATATCTTTTGCGGGGCCGGTTTTTGTGACGGAGCCTTCCGAAATGTCTCACAGCTTTTTTTCAATAATTCCTCCTTATCGTTGTGAGCCTCGCCTTCGTTCAGCCTTTTTGGGGGCAGATAATCCTTCTAGGACGCGGGGAAAGCTGCTGTTCTGCAAGAATGGGAGACGTGCGGAGATCGACCAATTGCTGAAAGGGTCGCCCAGGGATTTGGAAGTAACCCACCGGGAACCGAATGAACAGGGAATGAGGGATAGCAAAGAAAAGAAATTAATGATAAATGACAAGAATATGCAAGTCAAATGGTGTCCGCCCTGCGCATGGGCTTCAATGCTAGCAGAGCCCCCTCCACAAGTATGCCTTGCGATGACCGCGATTGGAGTAGAAAATTGAGGTCACCTCTGGTTGGCCGAGGTCCAATAGGAAGGGTGATGGAATGGGAATAGAAGCGGGACGTCCAAGGATGAGCTCAGGCAATGGTGTAAGACGCGACGAGGATGAGCCCTGCGGATGCAGGATTGCCTGCCAGCACAGTGATGCAGGTGGTCTAAAGCGGAAGGTTGAGGACAAGTTATCGGAGATTGGGCCGAGGACAAGCCGTGAACGTTGTAAGCGTCTAGTGCGGTTTAGACAATAATATGTAGGTGTTCCAACTCCCTGCACGGTTACGTGGAGCAAGTCAAGGAGGACCTGCAGCAGGAATCGCAAGGATGAGACCTTAATAAGAGATGATCATGCGACGAAAGACAAGACCAGCGTTATCCTTCGCTCAATGCAGGAGTTAAGAAGTGTTCAGGTCGGGACGGCATAGGAGTCGGGGAGAATTATAAATAAGTTTTCGAGGCCTCCTTTTGTCTTTTGTCCTGTTTCTAAACGTTCTTCTTGGCCAATGTAGCGTCAGACGGGGGCAGGATAACGGAGAAGAAGAGTCGGAGAAAGATTTTGGAAGGCTTAATTATTTCGAGAACCAAATGGATGTTTCAATGTTTCAATCAATTGAAATGAAAGAAGCTGGAGTGGAGACGTTTAGTGACGTATTGACTGGTATGGCGATACGGAGACAAGAAACGGTACCTGTATTGACACCGTCACTGTTTTGTAATATACCGAGCACCTAATCCTCTCTTCTTAAGAGGGAAAAAAGCAAACAAAAGGGATCGGGTTCTGCAGGCCTGAAGAATCGGGTATTCTCCGGAGTAGACTGTAACAGCGGCCGAGATATTATGTGATGGTGATATAATGCTGGGGGCGGTAGTAGTGTGGTGTGATGATCGCAGCAGCCTTAAATGGAAAACGAAGAGAGTCAAGGCAGATATGAGTCACCTAGATAGACGGTGGCCTGAGAATCTGATTTCTTTGAATAGCTAAAGGGAGAGGAAAGAGCAAAAGGACGGTGACTGTAACAAAGCAAAAGGGAGGTGCCTCTGCTATATACTCCATGCTCCTTGTACTAGTTATTGGGCTGGGAAAGGGATAAATAATTTAGGTATGGAGCTTCGATAGCATTTTTGCGGTCTAACTGTATAAACTGGGTCGAATCATCAATTCACAGGGCATGCCTGTTATGATTCTTGCAAGGTTGAATGGGAGCTAGGATAGCGGCCCAAGCCATAGAGCAAATCATACAGATCCTATGGGGTCTTCTTTCTGACTGTTCACCATTCGAGTCCTCCTCTAGATTATAACTGGCCTCGTGTTGAATACAACTGCATTCCTTGACCTTGCCACTTGCACAGGTTGAAAGAGCAAACAATGAACAACCACTACTCTTCTAATCAACTCAGTGCAACAACTCCTTCAGGAGTCGCACCCGACGAGATGACTCTCTTCGACTACTCCATAAACAGGGCGGGCTGAGTTACCATTGGATGAAGACTCTGAAGAGCAACGGTCTTAGGGCAAACTTGCACGTCAACATTTCGGGGGACGTTTCAGGTTGCTCTGGGGCACATTAACTGTGGCCCTGTACAGATCTTCCGTTAAAGGGGAACAAATTCTCCACACTTTCAGCTCAAGGGAGTAGAGGGGTCAATCATAATGATACTCTAAACTTTCTACTTTCATGGGTATGAGTCGGACTGGAAATAATGAACTCCGTGTCTAGCGGAATGGGAAATCTTTGGGGTCATCGTCATCCGTCATATGAAAGACAAAAAATTGATATTTGGGATTTGAAGGATCTCGCGTCCTAGCCAATCACTGTTATTGTCTCTCCAGTAAGAAATAAATCGTGTTACAGATTCTTCTACGCACCAACATGATGGTTCCTCTGGGGTTGGTTTAGCTATGTGGATTCATCCTTACGGGGCCCGGTCTTACATACAACCAGTTGTATTATTATTATTTATTACCCTACTACTACTAAGACACTGCGGAGTACGTAGACAGATAATTTCCTTCATTTTCCTTTTCCTGCTGAAATGACCGGTTTGCACTTTATATCGTAAGCCAAGTCGACACCCTGCCTGGTCATCGATCTCCTCCGTCCTGCGAGCCAAGAGCAGACATAGTCACATATTACTGCAAGACATTCTCAGCTCAAGGTGACATGGATAAGGTCCAACCATGGCTCCAGTATTCAACTAAACATCTTAGTGTCACCTGACATCTCAACTCAGCTTTAAATTCTTCCATTCACATGAATCTCAAGAGAATAGCCCCTGACTATTGGCTCTACACCGTATTCAGTAGGAGGACAAAGCCACAGTAAATCCGGGCAAAAGGGGAGTCCAAGGACGGCGGTTGCCGTTCTCCATATCCGAGCATTTTCTCGGTTGACAATTGGCCATCAAAAACACGGGCAACAAGTCATTACCTACTAGTGAGACGAAGCGGACAGAATTCAATGGAGAGGATTGCTCCATCCATCTCGAAGTTCAGGACCCAACCAACCACCACAAATCCCTGTATCTATTCATCCGACATCCGCGCCATGACTTACTGACTGGCATCGAGGCGTGGCAATGATGTGGCAGTGAAGGAGAACTGAGGCGGTGCACGGAGGGATCAAAGGGGCAGAACAAAAATATGGAGTTTCGGGTGACGGATCTCCCTGACAATGAAGCGGTAAGACTTGAAACCGTGATCTCAAACACTAATTAGCAGATCATTGGGGGATTTTCCCAGATAATTTCTTATCTCCTCGCGAGTCGCCACCATGCCATGAGGTTGATGACAGCACATCAGCACCGTGCGGCACCGCGGGCTGATCCTGTGAGCACACAATTCAAATCCCTTTAAGGAGATCGACCTCGTGGGCTCAGACAACCGCAAGGAAACGATTTTCTCGGCGATCTGCCCGACCGATGTCGTGGGAATTTCCTCCATACATGTAGAGGAGCGGTCAGACAATTCACGGAGTTCATGGTTGATGGTCTCCGTCAAATGACGATTTCCGGCTTACTCCGTATGCAGACGAACATCAATGACCGCCGTGATGAGGACAAACCAATTGGCAAACCGTTCCCTCTTCTGCCCTATGGATGATGCAGTTCAAGCGGTGACTGTTTGACTTTTTGCAGCGTCCGTGATCTTGGCGTCAGATGCCTGTCCCATTATGTATTTGAGATTTGAGTATCAATCAAGACGGTCGTGATTAAAATGCTTGGAATGCAGCGAAGTTGGCATACTCTGGCGTCTAACTTGCTGCTGGTTTTTCTAGGCCTAATACTAGCATGAAATATCCGAAAGCCTTCGAAATCTCAATCGAGACTGCAGCGGTTGACTGCGAAACGTCAAAAACGTCAAAAACGTCAACCTACCTGTGTCATGCTGAGTTGTCAATTTCAGACACCTCAAGCATCCTTGTACATAGAGGCGTATGTGCACCATACTGCTTCTCTTATCACTGCGTCTGTCATTTCCGATCATGACGAAAAGCGATATGCATCTCATATTGAGAACCCCATGGTTATATTTGACAAGTAATGCACTCTATACCCCTGCTACATTACCGTGATGCACTTACACCCAATGATCGCTAGCCGCGTTGGGCAGGATACCCCGGCCCTTGGCCCCGTCGAAGAATCTTCCGCAGTTCCATGAAGTAGTACTCCGTACTCCGTACTCCGTAACCATCCAAATCAACTTGAACCTTAAGCATGGTTCTATCACCAGGCATAGCTCCATGGATCTACGGAGTATGTACGTAGCAAACCACCAAACCACCTGTGCAGATATATGATTTCACTTATCGTTCATGGAAGAAGGGGTTATCACCTGCACATTGGCAGTGCGTGGTAGTGGTATTGCGTATAGTATTGATGGACGTATTGGAAGGGCTGAAAGTCTTTTGATAAACCTGAAGACCTTAGAAATCTTCAAAATATATTCGAGGGTGAGATTGATATCGCGGTTGTGGCGGAACAAAACAATGTCGGTCGAAGCGATGCATGCCTGCTAGATGAAGGTTTGACATGGCTGTCTTACCTGAATCTGCTTGTATGACGCAAGGAAAGCTGCACGTCTATTCGTCTAGTTTTGGGCCTCCGTGTACTTACCTAGCCCTGCATACTTTAACCATCTCCAATCTGAACGTGGGATATTGTGGTGTTGATAAGAGGGGTAGCAGGGTAATTGGCAGGTGAGCGGCGACTTTCACCTACCTAGGTAATTTACTCAACATCCTGGTAACATAGCTATGATATGTCGGAGTATGAGATTCACGCTGGAGTTACCCCTCCTGATAACTCGTATATGGATAACGATGCTGACGGATCACCGGAGGGAAAGTGATAACCGATGAGGTTTGGGACGAACGTCTGTGCTTCAACAATGTCGAGGTTCTCGCGTGCTTGATTGACCTAGTTACTCCTCCCTAGGCATCGATGTTTTCACCTGTCAAGTTGCTATGTACTCCATAGTAAGTCAAAGACGGTCCAGTCAGATAAAATGTTGATTTCGACTAAGCGGCGCCGATGCTGACAAGTTGTAAACCATCCCGACCATCCTTGCTGCAAACGAGGGGGGCCAATCTGATCGTCTGCCAGGAGCAGCAGTCCCTTGTTCTCTGACATGCCGCAATCATCGACACGCAGCTATCGACACTGTTATTCGATCGATTATACGGTCTCAGGATTATTGAGCCCATGACCACCCATCAAAATGCTCTTATTCGCACCGGCAAACCCGGCCAATTTGGCGCTGTCATCTGCTGTGCCATGCAATAATTGATGATACTCCGGTAGAATCAAGGTAGTATCAATATCAAAGGTAATTATTATTGTTTCAGACGTTCTAGGATGCAGACTTGATTTCTAAGCCTTTGTGTCTTGGGGGTTGAATTTGTTGTTCAGTCAGTGAGTCTACTAGTACTGCCAAAACATTTGCCGGTGATCACCATCTGCACCTTTAGCCTGACTGGGCTAACGTACTCTCCATGATTTCCCAGTAATTTTCAGTCTTGAGATCCACCGTCCGAGTCCAAACCTTGGAAGTTGGAATTCCTCAAGCTGCCAATCAGCCGCAAATGTGCTTTGCATTTCCCTGGCTAAGCATTGTCATTGGATGTGCTCTTTACCTCGTGGGGAATGTGTTCAAACGGTGGCCCATTCTTGACAGCTTCCAAACCTTTTCCAACGCAATTTTCTTTCGCTGAGGATCTCTCATCCGAGAACTCCTGGCTACCCTACAATCAAAGCCTATAACAATGAGCTGACCCCGCTATTCATGGCATCCATGATCCGTGTCATTGAACGCCAATTTCGTGAAAATACCCCTCATAAGACAATACAACCTACAAGAAAATATCCCACCAAAGTTATACGTACGGAGGGGTATACTTCTTCTTTAGCTTTCGTTTGAAGAAAGACGCACATCGCCCATTAACCACGGGCTAATCGCTCCTTCTGGTAACGCTGACCGTCATGATAGGCAGATGCACGCGAATGCGAGTCCGATTTGCTTCAATCATTAGCGAGGTGACATCATGGACTGAGAGCACGCAACTCGGCCGCAACTCCAACTGACTACCCCACCGCCCCGAAAGAGGTATGGAGGGCCCGTTGGTAAGGAGAAAAAGGAGGGACAGGAGACAGCCCGATAAATTTCCCGCCATAGTGGTTAATAAATTACCACATCGATTCAGCGCATCCGAACCCGTTCGGTAATTACAAAACACCCGTCGTGACGGTATTTACAGCCCTGTCCCGCATAGATAGATTATCGTTCCCAACTGGATGGAACGTTGCGCCTCCGACAAGGATTCTCCCTATGATCGTGCTCATAGCCTTCCTTTTCGGAGTTGGCTGCCTTAGCTCCCCTGGAAGGAGTACAGTGTATCCTCTGTATCAATCAGTTCCTGATATGTGGAATGGCGTGCCTGTCCTGGGAAAGCCTCTAATCGTTATTTGGCACCATCCGCTGAGTCTAGCTCTCTCTCCAGGGCTATGCTCGTTCCTTCAAATCTTCGGTATACCGAATCCAGCGCAAGGAGCTGTATGCGATCAGAATTCTACTAGATAAATGGCTCATTCCGACTCTCTTTACTACTATTACTGTACAAGTCTCGACCTACTCGCGAGCCTGTCAGTGGGTGGACTCTCACAATAAGCGCATTGCAATATATATTCACACCAGTTGAGATCACAGTTCATACGAGAATAGTCCACATCTCAGAGCTTCAGACTCAAAGGCTGTCCACTGCCCAGTCTGTCCCAACCGCCATTCCATAACACAATATTTAGGCTACTGCATTTTGAATCACCCTCCCAAGAGGCCAAGCGTGGGTATCTCTTTCCTGACCTGAGGTAATTATTATGGCACCATAGGTGAACCTGGTAACAAGGTATCACTAACTATCTACTACTACGACTGAGTACTGCGTACTACGACCTGCAGCTAGTTCGCTAGTTAGGTAGGTAGCTCTCATCAAATCAGCCTCTCTGACAACGTGGTGTGGCTTGCTTGTAGTACAGACATCGATAGTCTGTCTTATCAAGAGTGTGGCTTGCATACGAGGCAGAGACAGCTTTTCCTCCCACTCAGCGAGGCTCGTGATCGCTAATAATTCCCCTCATCAATCAGGCGGGAAAATAGCTCCAAAGCTCTTACTTTTTTTCCCCTTCTTTTCTCTTCAGCTCCTGCCTCGAGTTCCAATTCCGGTGCCACGAATGCGTTCGCTTCCAGGGCTAAGGCCGCCTCACTCGACTGTCACAATTCTGTATCCTCTCAAGCTGAGCAGGCTGCGATGATCCCTGTCAATAAAAGAGACCGCCCACAGTCCGGAGTACTCGCTGTTCGCTCGACAATACTAGGCTACAACTTCACACATGTGGAGTTCATGTACAAGGACAATTTAAATGACTTGGCGAGATCAACCAGACAGCTATGCGACATGAAGCAGCCTTACCGCAGCTGGAGTCATAGGCTCAATCCCACTGTCATCGTGGCAGCATTTGAGTGATCGTCGTTGTTGCCGCATTTCTGGTTACTATTTCCTAGAGATGACACGGCGCATGACACGCTGGGTCTGCACTGTTTGAGTTTGTCGCATACGGTTGAGCCTCTTCTCACCTAGATTTATCGCTATTGCATGTGCTTTGATTGGCAAGGTACAGCAGCTAAATAGGCGATTATCATCGGCAAATAGCGTTTGTCGAATATCTCGACCCTATTGTGAGCCTACTGAAGTGATCCTTTGAAGTCAGTTGGCTGATAATGACAAGTCCCTTTGTCGCAGGCACCTTTGTCCACCGTCTATCGTGTACTTCCGATTTGTCCTCGTGATGATACCTAGTCGCTTGGTCATTTTTCCAACATGATACGATTACGATTAAACAGAGAGCTCTAGGTAAGAAGTATTACAAGCACACAATGTATTATTGCTATCCACTTTCTCGCTCTGATTACCGCCTACAGTAAATACCTCGGTGCATTGAAAGACATCGTTTCTCAGCTGAATCTCTTCGAGACGTTTCTTGTTGGCACTTGCTGGGTTTGGGAATCCACCTTATCCGGCTTCCAAGGGCCGCTCACGTTTAGCCCCAACCCGTCCGGATCTCCACCTAAATATAGCAGCTTTACGGAGTACATATGGGGACATTCGGCCAATCATCTGACTGGATCTGACTGAATTCCGTCCTGGTCATAGTGGCTTCTTGATTCCTTCGAGAAAAGCCCACGAAACGCACCTAAAATGCCGGTCCCTCTCGTCTGAGACATCAAGATGCAACAGTGCACCGCCACAAGCGCTGGAACTTTGCTGGAGATTTCTGCCCACTCCAGTTTCCTGGAACGTGAGATTCCTTTGCTTGGGCTCCGCTATACCACGATCATACGTCCGGAGTAGGGCCCAACGAGGCTATGTGCGGCCGCGGAGCTTGTCCCACAACGCTTCGACTGTGCTGCCTGTGTTCCTATGGAGTAGGCCGTAGCACAGCCTTAGCCCGTTCCCAACGGAGAGACGGTAAACAGCGGTAAGAAGTGAGACTCAGCATGCCTCGTATTCCGTGTTTTTCACTGTTACTCAAGGGTAGCCGGGACAGCCGTCAAATGCCTCATGTCAGCCTTAGGGTCCCACGAATACAACTAGTATAGGCACGGTCGCACCTCAATATCTATATCCGGACGTGGAAGAAACTACTAACAGTGAGAGGACGACACGTATCTAGCTTGGTTCGAATTGTGAATTCATCAAAGCGAGCAATGACCTTTTCGTCTGCTTGCAAGGATCACACGCTGCTGGTCAAGAAAAACCAACACCATTGCTATTTATTATTCTTGAGAAGGATCGACGGGTCGCTCATCTCTTTGTCTGAGCTTGAAACGACACAGCAGTTCTATTCTCGTCAATGCCTGGGTCTAGAATATGGTAAACAATCCAGGCCCTCAATATGTTTGATTATCGATTCTGACGCGCTTCTACAGACCGGGTGGTAGATACAACCATCCACCTTGTTGCTCTCTCCACCGGCCGTTTGAGCCATTCTTTGGAACCGTGAGATGCGTAATCTATACGAAACTGGCTTCGAAGTCAAATTTTTGTCTTCATTTCGATAACAACAACAATACCAGGGAGACAACCTCCGAGATGAGACAAGGCGCGATCTTATATTGCATGGATATCGGAATCGCCTGATCAGTGATCACTGCTCATAGCTGTCTAAGAACGGACAGGGCTCGCCGATGGATGATATAGAAGCCTTTGTGCTTCGACTTAATAAACTCTACTTGATGATCTTTTTTGAGCTCCATGTACGACGACAGAGGACGATATTGCTTCAATGACTCGAAAACCAAGTATCACCCGGACAATAAAGTCGGCTGCCTATTTGCTACACGTTGATGCTGATCGATCGAACGGTCAATATGCTTTCCCAGCCGTCCTCAATAATTAACTGAAAAAGGACAGGAATCCGCATAACAGTCGTAATGACGGAACTGGTAACACATACATCAAACATTCTGAGGAAGTATCATAACGGTTGTCGTCAGCATCATTTCTATATTACTCCAAGCATCCCTTTCATCTTGAACGGGGACGAAGCATATTCCAACCTATCTAGGCTGGGCGACGAGATTTCGCCTGATGAAACACGCTTAGATAACCGGCCGCAATAATTAGTTAACTAACACCCACACAACCGCGAATTGAATGGCATGATCTGCCGAGTTCGAAACAAGTCAAATATGCAAGTCATTTCAAGAGTGGACTGTGGGGGGCTATCCCAAACTATCGGGTTGCTGGGGCTAAATCATCCTGATACTTGTCGATCAATTGAGTTTATATGTCCAAATCTTGAATAGAAGATCGTATATTCATGAATAAGGCCGAAATGACTCGCGATATCTGGAAACATGCAAAGTATGCGAAATATCGTGACTTGATGCTTCCGGTACGCGGGTCACTGCATTCCCCGTGACATCGATCCGCCTCCGTTTCAAACCTCACCCCGTCTTGTCTCCCCGTGCTCAGAGCTCCATACATGCCCCAACCTCCTTTTCTCCCGACAAAATCTGTCCTTTAGCCTTCGTACAAGGGCCCAGACCTTGATTTCGCCGCAATGGATCTCTCGAAACCAGTGGACCCTCAATTTACCAGATCTCTACCAAAGATTGAGGTATGTTGACGCCCCGCCCCCAACCTCAAGTACACAGTATCCTTGACTAATCCCAACTCACGCAGTTGCATGCCCATCTCAGTGGCAGTATCAGTCGTCAATGCCTTCATGATATATGGCTTCAGAAGAAGGCTCGCAACCCCACGTTCACCGTAGAGGATCCGTTGATTGTTATGCCACCGGGAAAGGTGGACTTTTCTCTTAATACGTAGGTTCTCGATTTATATAGAAATCTGCAATTTGGGAACTCCAGAGGAATTCTTGTCATTCAATGTGGTTTACTATATCAACATTGAGTGAAAGATATATCCAGAAAAGCTAAAACAAACTTTAGCTTCTTCCAAACCTTCTCAACATCAATCTACAACCTCGTCAACGATCTTGAAAGCATTGCCTACGCCACAACCTCAGTCCTCCAGTCATTCCTCGACGATGGTGTCCGCTATCTCGAACTACGCACTATTCCCCGCGCGGCACCAAACTCCTCCTTCACCTGCACCGAGTACCTCAGCACAGTTCTCGACACGATTGCCACATTCACAGCACAAAACGCAGACAAAATATCAATATATCTCATTCTCGCCATAGACCGTGGTCAGCTCATAACAGACGCAAGCCACGCCCTCGATATCATCGACCTAGCTATCGCCAACCAAACCCGCGGCGTCATCGGCGTCGACGTCTGCGGGAACCCAACAAAGGGCAATATCTCGCTGTGTAGAGACGCATTTGCGAAAGCCAAGGCGCACGGTCTCGGCCTAACAGTACACTTTGCTGAAGTTCACTCAGACAATCTCTGGGAGGAGTTGCAGACGATACTCGAATTCAATCCGGACCGTCTGGGCCATGTGATCCATGTTCCTGAGGATATCAAACGGGAGATTGCCCGTAGGCAACTCGGGCTGGAGTTGTGCATGTCGTGTAATGTGCACGCGAAGATGTTTGATGGCGGGTTTCTGGATCATCATTTCGGGTATTGGAGACATGAGGAGTGTCCTGTTGTACTTTGCGTAAGCACCCTCCCTTGATCTAGGTACGCCCAGAAACAAAGCTGACAATATCAGACCGACGACGTGGGCTTCTTCTGCAGTCCAGTTTCAAACGAGTACCTACTTGCTGCGGAACACTTTCAGTTGAACCGTGTTGACGTCCTCAACATCGCCCGTAAAGCAATCAATGCGATTTTCGGTGTGGAGGAAGAAAAGAAACGACTACACGTGCTTCTAGATGAGTTTGAATACAATTACGATCATTGATCATGTTCATTGCTTGCATTCTGAAACTAGGCTGGTAAGCTGCCTATCTGATATCATGACTTCGTTACTCCGTGAGATTAAATACATGAGAGAATTGTGATCATCCCTGCCAGCGGAACTTTCCCTCCTTCAGAGTCTCAACAACACCGACCGGCATAAACTCCCGGTTTACAGCTGCCAGACTCCCATACTTCTTCACCATTCCTCCACGATACAACTCCGCCGTCCAGCGCCAGTACGGGGTCATGCTCGCCCAGTTGTTGGTGATCGTGTGACCCGAGCTCCCAGTCACATTCAGCATCTGATGCCCCCGCATCCCAGGCGCGAGGTTGACGCTGACCTGATCCGGAACACGATTTAAGTCCTTATAGGCGCTTAAGAGAGGAACACTGAAGGACTCAGCGTACCTCATGTACTCTTCCAGCGAGAGAAATTTTGTCGGGAGATCCGCGCTGTCCTTCCCTCCGACCATGAACGCGCGCAGGTTCCGGGGTCCGTTTGTCTCGAAGTACTCCTCATCGGAGAGATAGATATCTTCTTCGTCCAGGAACGCCTTTTGGATTCGGCGGTGCGGCGTCTGCTTGATGTCCTCGCGCATGGCGAGAAGAGGGATGTACGGGTTGAGGAGATTCAGGCCGCCCAGTTCAATGGGGAAGTAGAATATGCCCTCGGGGAGGTCATGCATGTTGAATTTCCGGGCGATCTCCTTTCGCAGGTAGTTGGTGACACCGCCGCTTCCGTTGTTGTTGGGAAAGAGGGTGTTTTCGATGTGGCTAAGAGTAGAGATGGCCATGTCGATATGTTCCCTACCGAAGCACACAGCCGGTCTGGCGAAATTGTTCACAAAAAACCGGCCGAAATAGCTGTTCCACGCCTGGATCCAAGCGAAGATGCTCGTGCAGGCAGAAAGTTGGCGATGGAGCTCGGAAATGTGAGTCGTGACCTGGTCCTGATCGATCACGAACCGGCGCTCCTGCGAGTCGAGTTTCAAGAACCCCCATCGAATGTCACCGGCCGGAAGCAGCTCTTTCTCTTCAGGTTCCACCGGGGCAGGAGTCAAGATCTGGGGAACATCCTCCGCGGTCCCCTCCCAGCGCACGGTTCCGGTCTTCTCCTCGTTAAACTCGAGGCCCATGGCCTTGGTAAACTCGGTCATAGCCGTCCAGGCTTTGATACAACCCTTCTCCTGGCCCCAGAACCAGAAGTCATCGTGTAGTCGGTAGAGATATGCCCCATCGGTGCTCTGGTTCACGGCGTAGTCCATGCAGAAAAGGACTGCCTCGCCCATGACCGTCGAGAGGGTATGGCTCATGGGGACTCCCCGGCTCCGGACAAAAGTTGCGGCACCCGGGCCATCTTGAACAAATTTTATCGGCGCCTTAAGGAAGGTCTGGAAGAAGTCGAGCCATTCTTGGGGAACACCGAAGTAGGACAGGATAGTGAGCATCGTGGTGTGTGGAAGAGCCGGGCCAAACCATTTGAAGTCGGACCTGATGGCGGTAAATTGTCCGTGGAGGGTGGTGTGCAGGATCGATTCTGTGAGCAGAAGATGGAGGAGAGAGTGCTTTGTTTCGAGGGGGTTCTTGTGTTGGTCGTCGTCTTCGGCATTGTCGTAGTCCACCACCTCCGCCTTGACGGAAGAAGGCAGCTGGGTCATAAAGTACTCCTCCTTATAAACCCTCTGCCTTTCTCCGTTCACGGTCTGACTTGGGCTAATTCTGTTGCCGAGGAAGTAATTCCGACGCAGCCTGTCGTGCTCGGGAATATTGTCGCGCAGTGTCTTCCAACCGCGCGAATCAAGAAAGTCGACAAACGCAGACCGGAACGCCACAGACCACTTGAGACCCAGGTACTGGAACATAAGACTGTCCAGCAAATCCCCGTCCATAAACACCCGGTACTTCCCATTCAGTTGGCGACGCATCTCCACAGGGACGCCCTCCTCAGGCCAGCTCCAGCTGTCCAGGGACGCAAGGCGCATATTCAACACATCAGCAACTTCCTGAGTAACAGCCGAATTGCGCATAAGATCCTTGAGGATAACCATCTTCTCCTTCGTCAGAAGATCGGTCTTGAGCAGCGATTCCGAAACCCACGTGAGATCATCCACAGTAAGCCAGATCTTCTTCGCCGAGAGCCCCGTCGCAAAGGACCTGATACTCTCACGGAGCTCCTTCAGCGCCTGTCGCGAGAGCGGCGTCTTCGTGAAGAGATCATCCAGATACGTGCGGACCGCATCGCCCTGGACATTCGACTCGCTGAACACAATCCCCTCCCACGTCTGCCTCTGCTCATGCATCTCCGCACGGCCAACCTTCTCGCCGCCACCGTCCACACTCCTTGCTTTCTCATCAGGTAATCCCGAAGCCTCCAGATCCCCCAACCACTCCGTCACAAGCGCGCTATAGAACGACGCATGGTCATGCGCCCGCTCCATATGCCTGACCTCGCCCTCGAGCCTCTCAATCCACTCCCTCAGGCTCGACTCCGACACGGAAGGGTCATACCTCCCCTGCAGCAAGAAGCGGCGGATATTCGCGTGGACCGCACGCGCGGACCCATCCTCAACACTCGTCTCATACGACTCCTCCGGTCGGCGGTCGAGATCAAGGTCTTCCTTGTCGAATGCGTCGTTGGCGTGGCCTTTGAGGCGGGTGACGCCCTCAAGCAGAACCCGGGCTTTGGATCGTAGGTCCGAAGCCGCGGTGGCGGATTGGATGATCTCGTCACGGTGCTTCTCGAATAGGGCGCGTTGCTTGGACAGTTCTTTGATTTTGGTGGTGGTGATGGAGCGCAGGGTTTGGGGGAGGGCACTGGAGGCCATGGTGATGTCGAGTAGGTATGAGTTGGTGAAAGAGGAAGAGAGTAAAAGAGAGTAGGTGAGAGTCAAGAGAGTGATATGGATTAGAAAAATTAAAGCAAAGATAGACCTAGAAGCAAAGCTGAAGATCTAGCAATGTTGAAGATCCCTTCAGAATAAAAAAGCTCCTCATCTCCTCTCCTTATATATCTACACCAAACCCCCAAACAACACTAAAACCTAAACGAGAACAAACCTGCGTCAAAAATGAGTTAAAGGTCCCTCTCTTGATAATCATGCTCACCTGCTCTGTACAAACAACTCAACAAACCGTCCGCTCATGAAAGAAATGGTATGACGTCGCAGCAATCGGATGATCAGCGAGCCTTACCCGATTCGGACCCCTACGTTTATTGTCCACTAGGATTTTCAGCCTCTTGAGTCCGAGACGGGGTCTGGATCGCTCGATATGTAGTCTCCCAGAAGTGAAATCTGGCTCAGAGCGCTTGTTGGATTTAGTTTGTGAGGTAATAGCGCTGTGTATGTCTTTCGGGAAACGGATGTGGACTAGATCGGGTTTTGTATGTTGTTGTTGTCTTGAACCTGCGCCTTTTGAACCATGGAATTTGATTTTCAGGCAGAGACAGAGACAGGGACAGAAGTGAGCACTGTGTTAGCTAAAGTCCGGGCGTAAACTTTAGTCCACTCTGAACAGCGAGCTGTGGACTGGTTGTCTTGGGTACCTAATAAGACGGGAAACTGCATATACGAGACAAAAGATTGGGCAAAGTGAGTTTGTACATTGCATCTGGCACTGAGACAGAAACAGAGACAGACAGCATAAGCAAGGCCAGCGCAGAGCAAGACATGAACTGTGGTCCACTATGCAGCAGTCCAGGCTTTGAAAGTCATTGCTAGAGCCGATTTTTTGGTTGGGGGGGGGGGGAGGAATTGCCAAAACAGACTGTTGATTCAATGATGGTTTCTATGTCTCTGTGTCTCTGTGTCTATAGGACTGCGTAAAGAGCTCAAACAGCATTCACAAATACAGTCCACCTCGTAACAAGTACAAAACAAGATAAAGCAAGTCATTAATTACATACATCTAACACATACTGCATCAAGCAGTGTCTCAAATCAAATCTAAGCTAAGCTATACATCAACACCCGCAGACCCTGCCTTCGCACTTTTGGAATCTCCTGATTCACCCCCCTCATACGCCACCGGCTTTCCCGTGGTATGGATATCTGAATCCAGATCCAGATCCAAATCCTGGCCTTCTGCTTGGAGATCAAGATCCGTGTCGACCTCATGCCAGAAGTCACTCGTGGCCTTGAGAGGAAAGGACCGGGTAAGGATGTAGTACATGACTGATGAAACTATGAAGCCGGAGAAGTAGTTGATGTTGTAGATGTACTGAGCGCCAACTGGGACATCACGACCAACAGCGCCGACAAATCCAACGATGTTGATGAGGATGCCGGAGATGTAGGAGGCGTATGCTTGCCAAGAGAAGCCGTAGGTGAAGCGGTAGGCGGAGTCTTTATCAGCGCTGTAGAGGTCTTTGATGATGAGGTAGCCCCTGCGGACGAGGTAGTAGTCGCAGATCATGACGCCGGCGATGGAGGAAAGGAATATGGAGTAGGCAGAGAGGTAGGTGGTAAATTGATTAGATGAGGACACAAGGTTCCACTATGATCCGTTAGTCAATCTGATATGGAGTGGTAGAGTAGAGAGAAAGGTACCGGACACATGGCTAAGCCGACCGCCGCGCAGATATAACTGCCTCTTCTGATAGTGATGTAGCGCGGAAGCAGAGCGGTCATGTCCGTACCAGCCGAGACCGAGTTAGCTGAGATATTGGTGCCCAGCTGTGCCAGGGCAAATCCAAGTGAAATAACAAAGATGCCGAAGCGCTCACCAGAGCTGGCGTTCTCGAGAAATCTCCCCAGGAGATCGAGAGGGTTCCAGATGGCATCTCCGCCAAAAATAACCGAGGAGGACGATGAGGCAATGATACCGATGAACGAAGTGATGCCGAAACCAATTGGAATGGTAAACAGCTGCGCCCACAAAGCATCCTTGGGTTTCGTCGCAAATCGAGAAAAGTCGGGATCGTTGACAATCAGAGTAGCAAAGTTACCCAGGCAGCTCATGATGGCCTTCACGACGGCCCAGGCCAGAACGCTTCCGTGAACTGTATGAGACTGATGGACAATCGGACCAAGTCCATTGGCACGGGAAATGGCCCAGCCGAAGAAAGCGATGGCGGCAATAGGGGAGTAGATTGACTTGACGGTGAAGATATGCCGGAGCTTGTGGACGGGGAACCAGAGGGCCGGCAGAGAGCAGAGCCAGAAGAGGAAGAAACTCAAAAAATCCCTGCTAGAAACACCAGAGCCCTCGGGGATACTGTTGGGCAAACTGTTGTAGCTTGGCCAAATCGCCCGAATCATCAGCGTGACACACTGGCCTATTGCTGTTAGTACCTCAACAGTGGAATAAGGAGAATTATATCTCACCTCCAATGTACCCCTGCACACCGTACCAGATAACAGCCATAACTGTTCGGTTTAGGACCGGCCATAGTCCGCCCCAGACGCCGAAGGATGACCGACACGCAACAGGAAAAGAGATATGATACATAGCACCAATGCGACCGGTCATACAGACAAAGCACGCTGCGATGAAATAACCGAACCAGACGCAAATCCAGGCTTGCCACCAGGACAAGCCGTCGACGATCATTGATGATGAGATCATCCATGTGTTCTGCGGCTGGGTTAGCTTGGGTCACAGCGCGGAGAACTTGGGGAAGTATAGACTGACGATATTTAGCGAGTCTGCGATCCAGAATGCAACGAAATTGTACCATCTCCAAACACGACGTTCGGTTTCGACTGAGGGCTGATGTTAGATTCGTACAAAGCTAGAAGCTGGATAGACATACCTGGTCGCAGGTCATGGTTCGTCAACATCAACTGAGTGTTTGTCAACCCCGGCTCCGACTCTACCTCCAGCCTTTTGAGCCAGTACTTGATCCCCGGCATTTTCAACCTGGATATGTATATATGAGCTATAAAAGATGCGGGAAGATGTGAAGCAACAGTCTTTAAAAGTGACTGAATAAGGTGTGACGGAGATGACGACACGAGTCAACAACGGAAGTCAGTGTGGAAGCAACTGAAGGAAAGAACCTGGAGAAGAATCCATGATGAAGCAGGGAAAGAGGAGAACTAAATACTATCCAACACTCGTAATGGAGCCAGGACGTCGTCCATCGGCCCATCCAGGACAGCCAGTCTGATAAGAAAACAGCCTTGAAAGGACAACGACAGGAGCGTCCAAGAGGCCGATCAGCCACACAGCGATGTTATCACCCTCCATCAGTGTAAAGTTGACGACTAACAGGGGTGTCAGGAAGCTGTTATCAGCATTCGCATTCTCCGCATTGTTGGCTGCAACCACTCAGAGATAACGAGGTCGCATTTTTAGCTTATCGGTTCCGCGGGTGGTGCCTGTTCGCTGACTCGATCTGATCGAGTAAAGATACTTCTAGATATCACCCAAGCACCATTTTTATCTAAACTTCTCAACCTTCTGGTCTGATCTGAATTAGATTGCGACGGTCGCGTCACTCGCGTGGTCTCCGTAAACTTCCCGACCGAGCTTAGATTAACTTCCCGCGCTCAAAGCCTGGGTTCTATTTTTTGTCTACCGCACAAGCCCTCCGTATATCGGACCCTCCTTCTCAGTACCTATGTAAGACCAGATATCTGACTCAAAATACTCAAAAAAAAAGTACATTTTGATATTGTTCCCTATCTACCCCTTGTTCCACCTGCCAAACTTCATATAGTCATCATACAGTGCTTTAAAGATCGCCCGCCCAGAGATATCCAAGCCCGCATTCAGCGCTCTCATGGTATCACGTGACATCACATCCAGCACCGAATACAGTCCTGGCAGAAGGGCAGCCTTCACATCAGGTTGCAACGCTCTGCGAAGTGAGCTCTGTGCATAATCTACAATCAGATACTGCAGATACTGCCCTGCGATCCGCTTGGCTTTCTTCGTCTGATCCGTCAGACCCTCCTGGCCTGAACCTCCAGGCGTCGGCCGCGAAACGGCCGAAACAGTAGGGTCACAGAGAGAGGTGAGAAGGCGGGTGTAATGGATGGCATGCACTGCGTTTAGCTGAGTGAGCCAGTACGGGTGATGTCCCGTATCCGACTTGCTGAGTCCAGTATGTTTCTTGGGTCTGGCGTATAGACAATGGAGCAGCCGTTGCATGGCTGGGAGGATTAGATGGAAACGGCCTCCTAGTTTCTGGCGGTGGAGACCTATGAGGAGGCCCATCACTCGGCAAAGGCGGATGTACACTGTACCAGCAAATTCGGGGTTGATATGAGGTCCCGCTTTCGAGGCGCAGACGGAAATGCAGGAGAGGAGACTGTCGACATTCCATTGCGAGATGCAGCGTGGGTGGCTGCGGAGGAAAACATCCAAGTACTCTGTAGCAAGGACGAACTCTTCTGGGGATTTACTGCGAGCCACGGCCTCGGTGACCGCCGTACAGATATGAGACAGCTCTTTCGCTATATCACTGTCCTTGTCTTCAGTTGTTGGCGCTGCAGACACAGCGAGTCCAGCGATGAGTAAGTGGTACTCGGTATTTTTGCCGACGAACCCTAGCTGACGGACTTCTTGAATCACCCGAAGCAAGGCGTCCGACGGCATGGTTCGGAATCGTTCACTTGTTGCCCGAATAAAGAGCTGCTGCTCCTCGCTGTACATTCGCTGGAGGGGAAGTGACTCGGCGTATTGCACCACGGTACCCGCGACACTCTTGCTCGAGTCTTGCGTAGCCATGACACGACGTCTTATAAGTCTTCTCAACGAAGACCCCGAGTCGACCGACTTTTCAACATAGCTCTCGATCTTGGACAAGAATTTCTTGACTTCTCCATGGTTCGTGGCTAGATCCTCAAAGTCTTCCAACGCATCCAGGGTTTTGATCAGGGAAATTGTCTCATCCAGTGGTTGCTTCTTGCATTGATCTTTCGCCGAGCGCACATCTGCCACTACCAGCCCGAACATTTTCTCGCGACTAGTAGCTAGTTCATCGACATCAATTGCATCTTTCAGCCGTTCCCGGTGAAGCCATAATTGGAACAGGGATGTCCTGAAGAAGAAACATTCCATGGAGTTGCGATCAATTGACTGCAGCTTGGATACCTTGGTCGAAACCTTGCGATACATCTTCTTAAGTACCTTGCGGCGGTCTCCCTCAGCTAGGTGAAGTAGCTTGGCAATCACTGCGCGATGCAAAAACCTGTATGCTTTCATGATCTCGAGGTCGACGTCAGCATCCTGTAGAGCGATTGCTTTAGCCATCGCTGAGATCGGTTCCCAATTGCCTGTCAGCTCTGCTGTTGATTTAGGCATATCCGCCAGTTTGGCCATCAAGGATAGGATCCCAACCGTAATGTTAGGTTTGCTGTCTTGCTGCAAGATGACCCCCTGTAGCAGGTCTAGCAGAGCGCCCCTCTGGCGGCGAGTAATCAGAGGCGCTGGAATTCTCTGAAGACTCTCGATGTAGAGCTTTCGGTTGGGGGCACTCTTGACTCGATCGGACAGTACAGTAACAAGGTCGGTTACGATGCTGGGCGCGTTGAGGAGATATTCATGGGACGAAAAGCTGACCCACGCTTGAAGAAAACGAGACCCTGGTGAAATAGTCTCCAACGTCGATGTCGACGTCGATGATTTATATTGCGCTGTTGCAAGAGCAAGGATGTGGGTGACCAGAGCCCGCCGTACTTCAGATTCAATTCGCGCCCATACATCGGGACTCCGAACGAGAGTGATGAAATACGCTAGACAGAGAACAGCCGGCGAATCGAGGGTCTCGGAGCGACCGGTCCACGGAGAGCTCATCGATTGTCGAGCATCCTCTTCCGAAACCGTCTTCATGAATTTGGTGACTTCCTTCATCAACGAAGAGAATTTTGCGTTGCTTGTCTCCGGTGCGTGCTTGATGATGGTGAGGATAAGCTGATACGCCTCGATGCACTCTAAGCGAGCACTGAACTGCGTCAAATCTTGATGACGGCGCTGTATTGACTTCGCAGCTACAGCATTTAAGTTCGTTACAATAGCACCGAGACCAGAACCGGTCACTTCCACATTGTTTTCAAGCAGGCTGCGAGTGAATTTCCACAACCTCCACCGCCAATGCAAAGGCTGGTCTGAAGAAAGTGCTGAGGTGACTGTTTCAATTACAGTGCTAAGGTCGGCATCTGAACCAGCGAGTTTGACGGCTCGTTTCCTATATCCAGACTCGAGTATCACAATCTGACCGTATGCCCCAGCAGAAACGTTTATCTGACCGTCATTACCACGAATCTCTGTTGCTGCTGCGCGCATCTGAGCGGCAGCAAGGTTCTGGTTGAGAGGATTGTGCATGAGCTCACTGTACGCATTGCATACATCGTCATCTTCCCACACTGTAAAGAGGCTGAGCTTGCTGTTTTGTTCCCTTGACGCTTCTATATCGGATAATTGCTGATACCAGATTTCCATGAAAGTGGCAAGGTCTCTGGCCCCAGTGAACCCACGTAGTAGAGGTAGAACGATGCCGTTCTTTATGATCTCATAGCTGCCGTCTGCGGAAAGGCCACTCCGCCAATGCAGGAGAATTTTATCCAATAAGGCTTCCAGATATCTATTTGAGTCCGCAAGACCAGAGTTTGGGAGGTAAATATCCACCCCCAGTTCAATCAGCAATGCAGTAAGGCTCCATTCAACCTGCGAGAGCCCTTCCTTGAAGATACCGGTATATGCGGCATGCGTAAGAAGGGTGTGTAGTGATAACTGCACATTGCGCGTGAGAGCTACACGGAAAATCTGTTCCAATATGCTCACGAAACGGGGAAGGAACGTGTCATTTCCTTCTGATTTTATAAGGGAGAAGGATAGCTCAGCAACAGCAACAAACAGAGTCTCCAGCCAAGGCGCTTCGTCCGTTTTTCTTCGAAACGTGTCCCGGGGTACTGACCGCGACGCAATGTCGAAAAATTCCGGAATAAGCTCCGGAGTATTCCACATACCCTCCGTAGCAGCGCTTTCCTGATTTGTAGTACCACCGGCCTGGACTGGTAGCTCTGAGCTGCACAAAATGGGTCGGAAGGTGTCTGATATGGGTTTAACGGAGCTCCAATCGGGTTCCTGAGTAGAATAATCAATGCCTGAGCCACCTCTGTCGAAGAAGTCTGCGCGCGCAGGTAACACCACATGGAGAGCAATCACACGCTCCAAGCCGCTTATAATATGGAGCCTCTCATCCGTGTCAAGCTGAGTTGCGCGAACGCAGTGTAAGAGTCTCAGAGCCGGCTGCGAGCAATTTGTAACGAAGGAGTCCTGTTAACACGGTTAGCATGTGTATGCACAATACAGTCTTTGCAGACATACATTACTAGAGCCCTGATCTGAGCTGTCTTGGCGATGAGACCTCCACTCCCAGACTTCCAATAGAGCAGGAAGCACGTAAAACAGATGCTGCAATTCGGTTGTCTTTCGTCCGGGGCGGTATTGGGTAATTATGACGGAAGCAAGTTTGAAAGCTTTTCCGAGTACGATCGCGACCGGATGAGGCTCTCCCCTGAGAGCATGCTTGATGTGAGAGCCCGTAGCCTCATTGACACCAGCTGCTCGATTGGCCAACGTGACGAGGCTATACAGACAATCTAGGATGCGGGTAAACGTCAAAAAGCATGAAGCCGGAGTCCGAGGCTGATCATCAATGTCCATCGCGTCTTGACTATTCCCGTTTGCCCTCTTCCGCTTCGTTCCCTTCTTGTCTGAACCGTCATTCCCGCGCGACGAGTCGCTCAGTGTTTGGCTAGACTCGGAGTCGGAGGGTAGCAATTCATTTAATCCGTTCCCAAGCGCGGCAAATACGTCGTCCGTCAGGTCTGTAATGGCATGGTCGAGAATTCCGAGAAATTTCTGGTCCTTTAGTGTCGATGCTAACGTCTTCGGGGGTATGAGGTCGATCAGCTGGCGCAACAAAAGAAACGATGCAGGCTCGACTCTATAGTTCTTTCCACTCTTAAGCTTCTTCAACAACCACCGTAACACCCATTCCTCCTTCGGCGCAGCATGAATCGGGACATGGGGGGCTCGGTTGATCTCCGGATGGCTGGCGCATAACGAGAGATCGAGACCGATTATCTGAGCAGCTTCGTTAAGCTGGACTGCAGGAGAAGCTGTTCCCTTCTCGAGTCGAAGAAGAGCTTCTTGCGAAGAGCCGGAACGCTGTACTCTCACATTAACATCAAGAAATTCGCCCGGCGTGTATAAAGCTCACCTCTGGCAATGAAGGCATCTTGGGAAAGACGCTTGGGAGATAATTGAGACAGGTATTAAGAATGTCCTCTCACTTATCCTTCCACCTTTTCTCCAGTTGGATCACGGAGAGAGCCGTGTTGTCAAAGAAAGACATCTAACGATCATGTTGTACCTCAAAAAAAAAGTGGAAAGGTTGATAGCGGGCAAGCCTATTTTTTCCGACCGCCTTCCTTCTCTCGCCGCACCCGATCGATGGAGTTGATCTCCTTGACGTCTTCAAGCTGTTCCTTACCTACCCAATTCATCCCTCGTTGATTTTGATCCATTTTTGCTGATTTCTGTACTAAGTACGGAGTATACTGCTCCGAACCTCCAGTGACCTATGTGATCTAACTTTTTGTACCCAGATTAATCGCAATGGCCGACTCCAGCGATTCCCAGCCCATCTCCCGCTCGACCAAGCTCGTCAGTGAGGCCTTGCTCAACGAGAAGGTATAAGCTCATCGCATCCTCGTGCCCTTTACGATATATCTCCTCGTCTCAATTGAGCAAGCAACGCCGGCTGTCAACGAACATTATAATCTCGGAATCGATAAGTTATATGGAATCATCGGCTAACACGTGCCTTTGTTTATATAGTGGGACCGTGCCATCTCTTCCATGATCATTCGCTCTTCTCTCGGCCTCTCATTCGGTGTCGTTTTCTCAGTACTCCTGTTCAAGCGGAGGGCGTGGCCCGCGTGGGTTGGTCTCGGTTTCGGTGCCGGGCGTGCGTGGGAGGAGGCTGACTGTATGTTTGATTTATCAATACGGATGGGGGTCTTACTCCAATATAGAAAGCAGTTGACTGATATGATGATATAGCTTCGTTCCGCCGGGGCGATTCTCCCGTGAGAGACGCTCTGCGTCGGTAGATGGATTTGGGCATGCCGTTTGTGTATGTATGATACCTGTATAGCTGAAAGGGAGCAGCAATTTGCGAATGCATGATCTTGTTTTATAAAGTTAGGAAGGAACTCTAGACATGATTTTACTTGTTCAGATTGAATGCAGCTTTCTTTCATTTTTTCATATAGTTTTGCATTTTTGCAAAAAGTCTCGGCATTCTTTTTTTTGCATATTGTTCTTCCAAAATCATCAATTCATTTCTTCATCTATTCATAATTATCTGCCCAGTCTAACTTAAGGCTATTGTATGTTGTAGCAGATGCAGCTTTGTGCTTTTCTAGTTAGGTACAAATTCGACCAAGGAAACAAAAGTCGTCGTGCCCGCATATCTCTACCATGTCTAGGAAAAGACCAAGACAACCAGAGGAACTAAGCAGACATAAAAGAAAGAAAGAAACAAAACACGTTCAGCCCTGCGAGCCAGAAAATTGTGATGTTGGAAGATTGAAGCCAGAATCACAAAAAAGGCAAAGGAAAAACGTAAGAAGGGAGAAATCCCTGGGGGAAAAAAAACATCAAGAAGCCATTAGAGAGGTGCAATGTGTTGGATAGCCGCATTCTGATAGGAGTGGAGAACTGGGGGTGGGAAAGTCGGGAGGTCGTGAGAGCGGGCTATCGAGAAAAGAGAGGTGAAAGATGTACACGAACAAAGATCAAATAACTCCAATCTCCAACATGCAAAGATGGGTATCATAGTCATCAATCGTCTAGAGAAATCCAACGTCAGGACAACATCGAACGAAAATGTGTTGAGATGCGGGCACCGAGGTGAGGGCATGAATCAGATATTGAAAAGGTCGAAGTGAAGTGCTTTTTGGCGTTGGATAAGGCTTGGAAGCGAAGTTCATTACGCATTCCCGTGAGTGAGGCAACCGAGACAGCTGCAACTTGGGCCACACTGGCAGTTACCGGCCTCACCAGCACAAGCGCCAGGCAGGCCAATCTGATACTCATAAGTGTAGTAAGCATCAGGCATCATGAGGGGGTTTGTGGCGAAAGTATCAAGAGGCTGGGCTTCATGTCCATCATTGGTGACTTCACCGTCCGTCCCACAGCATTGTTCGGCCGTCATCGGGTCGAAGCCAGTCTTCATAAGGTGTTCAGGGGTGACAAAATCATGTCCCATATGTGGGTCGTTGAGCCCATTCTCAGGCAAGTGGGCATTCTGGTGAATGTTATCATCATCGATAGCCTGTGGATCTTGAGCAATAAATCGCCCTATTTCCGCAACGTGCTTTACGGTGACATCATTGTAAGGGTGGTCAGGGCATGCATAACACTGGCAGTTGGGGCCACAGCTGCAGCTATGCGAGGTACTATTGGTGTCGGTGGTAGTGGAGTGATGTCTGACTTCGGGTGTGCCAACAAGAGCGGGCTGCAACGCGGGAACATGGTCAAATCCAATATCGCCAGGGTTTGTATAGACCTTGTTAGGGGATTGGTGCGAATAATCGGCAAAAGCAGGTTGATATGCATTCGGAGTACCATTCACGGGCGAGAAGTGTCCGTTATTGTTGGAATATGTCGAACAAGTCGAGGGAGAGGCCCCGGCCATTGGCGATGTAACTAAAGGCAACGCATCAAACCCACTTGGTGCATTCTGCTCTGCTTTGATGCCTATCTCACGACGTGAGGCGCAGCAAGAACCCGGGGGTTGCGCTTGAATAGGCGCGTTGGGCTGCACCGATGACTGGAACTGGTCAGGGGGGCACATGCCGGCCGTGAGGATGTGACCCGGGAGCCCCAGACCGCTTGGAAGATTACTTGCGGCCGAAAAGCCGTTGGAGTATGCGAGGGCTCCATTGGCAACGTTGTATGTATACCCAGTCATCTGTGACTGCGGTACATATTGGTTCATAGGTGCGGTCTCAGTCTGGAAGACGTGTTGGTGGAATTGGGGTATGGAACTAAGAGCTCTGTTGACCAGCTCTGGGGCAGGCTTAGCGTTCCTTTTGCCGACTTTCTGGACTTTGCTAGGACTTGAACCGGGGCCGGAGCCAGTGGTCAAATCTACAGGGAGTTTTGAAAGGGCTGGAGTAGGGCCATTCTCATCCAGTAGCACTTTGTACACTGGCCTGCACAAACAGCCCGTGTCTGAGGGGAGAGTTATTGATTAGCATAGTTCGGTAAAGGAGGGAGTGTATGCTCACCCTTCGGAATGGCAACCATAAAAGCACATAGCTTTTTGCAATTGCAACTGCCTTCCACGTGGGGGCATTTAGACAGCGGACGTCCGGCCTTGCCAACGCTCACCATGAGGCGATCAAAGTGTGCGCATTTGGACGAACGGTGTCCCCGGATGCATGGCTCACTACAGTCCAGTTTACACCGTCAGTAGCCCTTTTGTGGGGTTGGTGTACCCTTGCGAGTGCTTACCATGACCATTTGACCCCAGTCTCGTCAAAAGGCATGTTGCCGGGTCTGGTTTTAGAAAGTGTGAGAGGAAAACGAGTCGGCGATATGAAAGAAAGATATGGGGTAGTGAGGTGATGGTAGCACGCAATGCTGCAAGCGACCTACCCACGACAGCAGCAAAATAACACCAGTCCTTACAGTATTACGAGCCAGACTCGCAGGCGCCTGTAGGACTGGCAAATCGAAGGCAAAGAGTGATCGCCGTGAAACCACCTCTCTTCGGCAGGATGAGGTCGATAGGACTAACAGATTCGGACTGGGACGGAAGATGAAAAACACACAAGGACAAAGAAAAAAAGACAAAGCCTATGAAAGAAAGACCATGCGAGTCGGCGTCGCGGGTTGCCAGCTACAACACCATTCCAGAGCCAGGTTGCAGCTCGGCTAGGTTCGCTTTTTGGCTCGGAGTTGAAAAGGCCGCCAAGAGCCCAGGATCGTGGCAGCCCACCGCTTAGTCATCGCGCAACCACAACATCTTTCAGATAACTAGTACCGAATGTCATCACTTCAGCTCCAGCATCTTCTATCAATTCGAGTGGGGTACAGAGGAATCTGGAACCTACGTGTTAATAGTAAGACTTAAATCCCAGGACTTCTATGATTATTTAGTAACAAGGTCTAGACAAATGGTATCGCTCCTGTCAACCCAGGGGCCGTGTTACTACTCCGGAGAATCTATATACTCTACAAAGAGCAAAACAGCTGCTCCAGCATGATATGAATCCCGGAGAATTAAAGCAATGGGATATCGTCCAATGTCCAAGTTCACTTCATCCATACATGGACTATGTGTATACAGTCGACCGAGACGCCCAGACTTTCACACTTTCAAAACACGATGACCTACAGGCTCCGATCGCATTTTCAATTGATACCGGTAGACTCTTGCAACTAGACAGAATTGATCTTAGCGCATTTGACACAAGGCAGTTTATCACCCCTGGACCTGAATCAAATGAGACAGAGATGGTTCCTGGAAGACTGGAAATCAACCCCACCAGGCCAACCCCCATGAACGAACTCCAAGAGCGATTCCTTACAGATTTCCTATTCCTTTGGCGCTCATTCATGGGCGATCCTTTGACATGGAACTATGAATCACCGGCTTTTGACATCTTTTGCATCGCTTTGTTGCGCCTTGCCGCTTGGGACTTTACCGTGTCGTCCTCTGACCGCGACGCTGAGCTTCCCGTCAGTTTTGCCTCTACGCCTCGCTGGGCGTATCCAACTACGCGCACTTTCTGGTTCCACGGCTTCGTTATCGTCCTCAATGAGATCTCAGCACCGGGGCAAGACAGAAAGAAGCAGTAAAAAAGGCGAAGTCACTCATATCCGAGTCATCTATCAAAACCCAGCGGCTCATCCTTCTTTCTCCGTGTTACATTGCATTTGCCGAACTATCTTGTATAGATATATCATTAACGAAGAGTTTCCCTTTGTTCCTGAATAATTCAGCGATGCAATGCTCACCAGGTCTTCGTCTTCTGACACGGGTGTTGACTTCCCCCTGCTGGAAGAAAAGCCCAGTGGAAAAGGAGAAGTGGGGGTTTCGTTTCCCGCGTGACATTCTACAAGTAATCCTTGATCAAACGGACTCGCAAGATGCCGTGGCCTTCGCAAAGGCTTCTCTAGTTGCTGAGCAGTATTACTACGGCTCCACCACTCACTTTCGGGAGCTGAATGTCCGAATGTTCGATTCATCCATCCCTTGCTGTGGTAAGCGGGCGGGGTTGGACGAAAGTACTCCGTAGTCTCTACTGCTCTAATTGTCATTCTTGGCATCACATCGAATGCCTCGGTGTTCAGGAACGCTCCTCCGATGAGCCGTTCACTTGCGACGATTGCAAGCAAAATGTCGCCGCTCTAGAACCGGGAGGTCTTAACCGTCAAAGCAAACATCGGCCGAGGGCACCTTGCCAGGTTGCAGTTGGACGTTTGCCTAGATCTCTCTGCGTCCGTCTGGCAAAGCCTTCCTATCAGCGTCCAGAGCTACAAATGATGCGGAATCCAATCCCGTTCGCACTCACGTACCCCGCCAACGAAGTTGACTATGTAGGATCTTTCTCTGGATTGGCTTACGGGCTGGAAAAAATACTAGATACAAAGGTAGAGGCCTTATATAAGGCCTCTCTGCTTTGGCCGAGCGACAGTTCTCCTATTAATAGAGTTGGATCCTTATCAATAGATGATTTGTCACAGTAATAAGCGCCTACCCAGAGGATGCCACAAGCATGACCGCTAAAGATGATTTAGAATATGCAGTAACAACCGGGGTGAGAGACACACTAAAAGACCTTGCCGTCCGCTAGATGGCGCTGTCTACATGCTGCAGGGAAAGGCAAACTGTAAGAATCTAATCCTTAAGAGTAGGTTCTAGTAATAATATTAGTCTAGTATACCTAGGAGGTATAGGGACTATTAGATATACTTAGTTCTATATCTTTAAGGAGTTAATAGTATATAATAGTATATACTATAGTATTAACAAGTCCCGAAAAAGCTATAAGAGACCTAGTAATAGCAAAGTATACACTGCTTAGGATAATATAATATATACTAGATATTCTACCAGCTGCCAGGGGGAGGGACAATACCAGGTAGCAGAATAGGTATAGAACCATGTATATGACGACGCGATTCAACCGCTTGAAGTTGCTGCAGTGCCCGGAGAGGTGCAGCGGGGTTGGATTCGGGGCCGACTCTTCGAGGTTCAAAAAAAAGGTAATCGCAAGCTCTCATTGGTGCCAAAGCTCTGCGTACCTTGATGCCTTGATGCCTTGATGCCTGAAGCCTTGGCGGTATCCGCTTTCCCAAAGCAGAAAAGATTGGAACCCAAGCTTCCGAGGTTGTTGTCGACAAATCTTGCTCGGTTTCACCACCCATGACCTGACCCGAAGCTACTCCCTTGTATTATAACTACAACCGTCTCTTAGTCTTTTTGATCTCTCCAACCTCATTCCGCAGCCAATGACCTCCGCGGAAAGTCCTGACATTCCGGAACAGCGACCCGACAGGAGGGAACCGCACCGAGTTCGGGATTTCTTCTCCGTACCTACTTCTGTAAAGCGTGTATTTGATCGCTTTCCTTTGCTCGCACTCCCTCCGAACGAGCTGCCACACTGCGTATTGCCAACGCCACGGGTGAACCGGCTATTTGTCTTCACCGATGCTGCGGGAGCCCGGCGCGGGCAGCCATCCTTCAACCCGCAATGTCTCAAATGGCAGGTGTGTGTACATCATGTTTAAGTTAGAACCGGTAGCTGACCTGGTGACCTTATACTCAGGCCTACCTAAAATTTGTAGGAATTGACTTCGAACTCGTGTCCTCAAACAACCACGCATCCCCCAGCGGCGCCCTCCCTTTCCTCCTTCCTGCCCTCCCCATCGAAGCAAGCAACCCAATTCCTCCCAGCAAATTACAAAAATGGGCCATTGAGGAAGCTCACTGCGAAGAAGAGCAGCAATTGAACCTGCGCTTCGAAGTATATGCGTCCTTGCTGGACAACCGGATACGGAACGCCTGGGTACGTACCAAAATCGAAGATTGGGTTAGGATTTCGCTGATGATATGGTAGCTGTACTCCCTCTATCTAAACAGAGAGAACTTTGAATCTGTGGCGCGACCCCTTTATGTCACCCCGACCACCACCAACACTGTCGTCCGCTCGGTGATAGCAGCACAATTGCAGCAGGCTGCAACGGACGAGCTCCTCAAGTCATCAACATACATCGACGTCAGCGCTTTGGAGGCCGAAGCGGCGGAGGCTCTTGAAGCACTCTCTACGCTACTTGGCGACAATACTCATTTCTTCGATCGACCCAATCCGGGCCTTTTCGACGCTAGTGTCTTTGCCTATACGCATCTGATCTTGAACAAGAATATGGGATGGAAGTATAATAGGCTAGAACAGCTATTATTACAGCATTCAAACCTAGTGGAGCACCGGGAACGGCTGCTGAAGTTCTTTAACTGATATAGATCGAGGCGCTAGAAAGGCCAAGGGGAAATTTTCATGTACAATATTAGCCATGTTGACAGTTCAAAAAAGACGAACCAATAGGTACCTAGGTAGGTACGTAGACATATATCATTAACTATAACTCAGATCTCATCCTAAAGCAAACCCCAAACCAAACCATAACACCAACCCACTTCTTCCCCCGCTCCCCCAGCCCCATCATCTTCTCATTGACCCTCCTCTCCCTAACCTTCTCCTCGCTCTCCTCCAAACTCACAGCCTCAAACCCAGCCCTTCCTGCCGCAGCAAGCACATCGCGGACCTCATGCGCATAACTCGTCGGTCGAATCTTCGCCCCCGTCTTCGCATCCACAAAACCCGCCTGGCTGATCCCTCCCATCTCCGCATGCATATTCGTCACAAGCAAATATCCACCGGACTTGATGAGCCTCGCTGCTCCGAGGAAGAATTTGTCCAGCGGAATGTGTTCCAGGACAAGGGTTGATATTATCCCGGATACTTGGCCCTCCAGCGCTGTGGGTAGTGACTGTGGACACGAGGAGAGCAGATCATATACCCCCAGTGTGACCCTCTCTCCATCTCCATTTGCAATCTCATTCTGAATTGTAACAGACGCAACATCCAACATTCCTTGCGAGGCATCGAGCCCAGTGACCCGGGCTCTGGCAGGTGCAGCCTTGATAAGCTGCAATGTATTCCGGCCTGTACCGCAACCTAGATCTACCAAATTGAGGCTAGAAGTCTTCGCCTCTTCATCTTCCTTAGGTTCAGATTGAGAGTCCATAGACAGAACAAGGCTCATAAACCGCGGCAGCATCTCGCGCATCTCAATCGTGTCGAGCGCTTGTAGGAAGTTACCGTCTGTGTCATAGACCTGTTTTGCATTCATGTCAGCATTAATCAAGACTACTATAGAGGATTATACCTCGGCCCATTTGTTATATGCCTCGACGGTGTCCAGATATTCGATTTGGTGGCCGTCGGATACACCAGGCGCGTCCTTGGTGTGAGCGAGGGATTCTTGGATTGTTTGAGGCATGGTAAGGTCGGCTCAGGGTCTCTGTTGGACAGCAAAGCGAGAAGAATCACGACTATCTAGTATTAGGCATGTATTTGAAAGTGATGGTTGTGTATTCGACGAGAGTCGATTGCCAGGCAGTTCAGTGCTCTTAGGGCTCAATGCGGTGCCGTCTGCTTGGTCTGCGGTATGTTTGTGAGCCACGGGCCAGAGACTTTGATTGAAACGGGAGCGAAGAAGAATTCGGGGATAATTGTACTCTGGACTAGATATGTTTGAACTAAAAGAGAGAAAAATCAGGGTAGTATCATCTAGGGCTTAATGAGTCACTGCAGGTGGAGAGAAAGTTCCTAGATTTTAATGGGGTACACTAAGCCCCCGGCGGGAGGGCTAATCCTGTTTGAGTCTTAGTGGGAGACGAGTTTCTGCCTTGCTGCCTCAGGAGGGAACCTCAACTCTCTGGCTGTTGCTCCCCGGCAATTCATGCCTTGTCCACAATAGCATCGTACCCGTCCCTGAACAACAGATGAACGAGCCGCCAAGAGCTTAGGGGTAAAGGAACTGGCAGAACCAAAGCCATCACGGCTACACGAGTTTTGCCAACTTGGAGGATGCTTAACAATGATACGCCTCTGTCGTCGGCAAATTGCTGCATCCTTGGGCAACTTATTTCTACTTTTATATTCCTACGGGAAATGGAAACTCGGCTTCTCTTGAGTACCCCCGCTGCCCGGTCAGATCAACGACACTTTCCCACTGAGGAGCCCTTGTTAACCTATCGCATACGCTTTCCTGCTGGCAGCTTCAGAACCTTGTGGAAGCCTTGTCCATCTACGCAGGAAACCCTCCTGGACAAGATGGGATATATGCGATAGGCAATGAAAGAATCATTCAAAAGCACCCGCGCTATGGCTGGCTGCGACGACATTGTGTGGCCATCGACATGAACTTTCCAGCCACGGTTACATATATCGCAATGTTAAGCGAGGGTCCGAAACTCCGCGGCTTGCCTCAAATGAAGGAGCCCATGGGATACCATCGCCATATCTCTCTTCCTACTCTGGAGTACTCGTGGCGTATACTGATTGGAGGTTTGAGTGTCAGAATTTGAGATGAAATGCGCCACCTAGTTCTCCTCCGGTCTTGAAGGGTTATTCTGCCTCGTATTCCTGCTGAAGGCCATCAATTCTCTTCTCGAGAGTGGAGGTGGAAGGGTCAGCGGGCTCATGTGTAGGTTTGCGCTGGCTACTCAGTTAGTGGGCTACAGAGGCGGGGTCGTCCTTTAATAGTATAAATGCCCTTGCCATACAGCTCATGATGGGGTATTACTCTCAGTTCCTTCTCAGTAAACCTTTTTTGCTACATTTGACTACTCAAGCTATCATCCAAAATTATGGCGGGATGGAACGAGAAGGAAATCCATTGCGTTGTTTGGATTAACCACCCCGAGGTGGACGTGATCTTTCAGACTCACAGTGATGTGCGTCGTTTCCACATGGCTGACAAGTGGAATGACTGGAGATACGGCATCAATCTCTTCAAGGGCGATTCAGTCACCCCAACCAACACCAGTACCAACCCCTGGAGCAATACGCAGATGAAAGTCAGCGGCGGCACGGCTGAGAAGTTCGAATTCCGTGTGGTGCGCAATGGCAAGACACTGGTCTCCCGATGGCAGGATATCAATGCCTATACAGGCAACCTGGGCGATGGAGATATGGGCAAAGAGCCCGGGGACCAGAAGATCACCGTCGTCGATGGCCTGATTGTTCAGTATACGTTCTACGACGCAGGAAACTACGGGTCTGCAGACCTTCCTCAAGCACATCAATGCTACGTAACAGTTGCTCCAGATCGGTCCCAGTGGATAACCGCGCTCACGCCGCCAGGGTCAGCAAATGCACAAAAGCCCTTCCATCGCTTCGTTCTGCCTGCACCTCATAACTTTGGCTTCAACAGTATGGACAGCTGTGAGGTTTTGACGACTAAGCTGGGGCCTGGCGCCTTTGTGACCGAATTCCTCACGCCTCTGCTCGGCCCCCTGGGCTTTGTTGGACATCTTGGTCCGATAGGCGCAGCGAAAGCTCTTCGTATCATGGAAGCCACATCACGCAACCAGAAAGACAGCGTGCCGGACCAGCTGGCTATGGGTGCGCGGTTTTTCGAAGTGCGGGCTTCACGCCTCAATCCACACTTGCGAGCCATGACCGGTCTAGATGATCTGTACTTCCACCACGGTATCCTCCCAGGCCTACCTATCCGCAGTTTCCTACAATATGCTGTCAACTTTCTCTGTGCACAACCTAACGAGATTATCGTGGTCTGGTTTACTTGGAACAACTGGAGTAGTGATCACCCCGAGCCAGACACAGTACTGAAAATGCTCCAGGGCTGCTTCGACCATGCCAAAAGCAAGGGAGTAACACTCGAACGGGGCACGTTCGCAGACATAAGCCGTCCAGTCGAAGCATTACGCCAGGAAAACAAGCGATTCATCATGTCCTTCAAGGACGAAGGCTACGCTCCCTACGATGACTACGAAACAGCTCGTCACATCATCCCCGACGGCTCTGGTATCGTGACCGAGTTCAAAGATATGACGGCGGACAAACAAAAGGGAACGGCCATGACATATCTACAATGCCAGACGACCATGAGCTCGAACGGCGTCGCCCTAGGTGCGGCCATCACTTTCCATAACCGGGTCCTTCTAGCGCAAAAGGCCAATACTGATAGCGTGACACTGGACTGGCTGAATGCGAATGCAAAGGCACGCTTTGGGGATGGTCACCTCCTTGTTATCCTGAACGACTTTTTTGATCTTGCTACATCGGACGTTGCGGACCAGCTTACTAAAACGAGGCTTTGGGATCCTTGATTATGACTTGAGAAGAGTTTGCGCATCTGTAAATGGGTAGTACAATTATGCACTGAATAGCTTCAAGATATGTAGTTGCACATGATGTCTCCGTATTCATGGCTAAGGCCTACGCACAATCGAAGTCCTTCTGTCATCACCCACATCACTCTATATGATTCCTTGGTCTTACCAAGAGAATATAAGCTAGAGCAGCTTGTAATAAAAGATTAGTTGTGGTACGATTTCAGTGATCAACTGTACTGGTTCTCAAATCATGTTATCATTTAGGCCAATAGCGGCGATGTGTTCGGAGATAAGACTAGGTAGGCAGATCATCGTAGATGAAGATCTAGATAGGGAAAAAGAAATGATTCTGATGACAGCCGGCAATTGTGAAGGTTCGACAGAGAGGCAGAGGAGAGGAGGAAAAGAGAGTAGAAGATGCAAAGGCAAGCAACGCTCATATAAGGAGAAAGATAAATCAAATGCCGTGCCAGCCGGGTAGAGAGAAAAGGCTAAAAGGAAAGAAAAGAAAAGAAAAGAAAAGAGAGAACGAAAGCACCCGGTAAAGCGAAAAATCAGGCCATGACCCGTAATCCGTAGACAACCCATCGCTCAATAACATCATATTCGGAGTACGTCCATGTTCATCACTCGTCTCAATAAACCGTAGCGCCGAAAGGGGCCGTTTCTTTGAGATCCTCAACGAGATCCTCCACGTTGTTGAGATATCGGCCCAGAAGAGACTGCTTCTCCTCGGTTGTGCGTATATCTCGATTGGGTTTGCCACTGCTGTGGGCCCCCGAAACATTGACGCTCCTGGGTACTGGGTAAGCCCCTAGTTTGCTTGGACTGCGTTGGAGAGCCGTATTGGGAGTACTTGTCGACAGTATCGGGGTTTCTGGCATGAGGTAAAAGTATAGAAACTCAACGAGTTTTAGCTTGACCTCACGGGCCGTTGAACGCTGTTTGAACAGCGATGTCACAGTGAGGAGCCCATCCAGCTCTTCAAAGGTCCGTGTGTTGGCAGGGTGGTCTAGCAGGGCAGTGACCAGGGCGAGAAGGGTTACAGATTGAATTGCAGGGCAGTTGATTGGATCTAGAAGATCCAGGAGCAGATTCATGTAAATCTCACGCGCGAATAGAATCCGTGATGGTGGATGGAGCAGAAGCACACCCTGTATCAAGTCGAGGGTGGATAGAATAAGGAGATCGTTGGTACCACTGCTTCCGCGGCCCAGCAGATGCTCCAGACATGTTACAAGGCGCATCGCGACTATGACACAATTAGCTCAAACCCATAGTAAAGCACGTAGAGATACGCACCATTCCATTGAAAGCCATCTTGAAGCTTGAAAAATTCTCTGAAAGCAGGATCCCCTCTGAGCTCTGGTAAGGCTTTACAACCCGATTGTGGAGCGTCGGATGATGGCGACGATGGCGACGCGCCTCGTTTGTCAGACACCGGCCGTTTCGCCCTGGAGAGGCATATCTGTGCGAGAAGCCCTTCTACCTGGCGCAATCCTTTGCGAACCTTAGTCGGCTCGTAAGAAGAGAGGTAATCGAACGAATGTGCCAGTAGTGCTTCCATCAGTGGCAGCTTGACCAAAAATTAGGATGAAGAATTAGGTATTAACCCCAAAAGATGGGATGTTGAGCGAAGATAAGAGAAAAACAGACCCTAGAGGCGAGAGCCTATCTGGAGAAGTGGGTTTAAAGACGAGCAAGAGGCACAACAGGACAGGACTTTAGATGGAGCTAGGGCAGTTCTATTGTGGGTTTCATCAACAAGAGGAGGCTGGTTCAAGAACATCTCATCGTCACGTTGAGATCAAAGGTCGAGAAGCTCTCCACATGTTCAGCTTGACTGGTGCCACACAGCAAACACCCGCGCCTGTTGCCCGGGCGACCGCTGCCGTTCTTCAGCCCAACGCAGAGGCTGGGTGATCTATCAAGATTCCAGCTGCCAGGCTGGCTGAGCTGATCAGCAATTCCGGGTCGACTCCGATCGGGGTTGCCGGTGTCGAGTGCTTGTTGGTGCTTGACCTTGTCAATCCGCATTATCACCGTTGCGGTGTCAGTGTCACGTAATGGTTGGATCCTGCAACTTGGCTACACTTTTAGTACTCAGGTACACCAACCCCCACCCCTGATGTTGCTCTTGCTATTGTCCTCAAGAACAATCATTGTCCGACTCGAGCCGGATCCTGCGTGCATTCAAAGCAAACATCCTGGACCTCGTACTGGCTGCACAGCCTGGACTACTTCAGATCATGTGACCCTGTGCAACACCGCCCGGCGGCATGTGACACTACGTCACGTTGCCTGTCTAGTGTCTACTCTAACTATGGACAATTAATTGGTGTACAATTTTCATCTCCCCGCATCAAAAGTTGGGGAGCCGCCGTTCGAAGTCACGCAGCGAGAATATGAATCCGCTTCCTGTTCGAGGCATCAGGTGAATTTTCAACGTGCACTGCTTCTACGCAGTAAGGGAAGCTCGCTTTCTCCAAACCACTTTTGACTTATCCTTGGGTTGCATTGCCGAACCTTCTTTGTCGTGTCCAGATCTCTCTTTGTTCGTCACTGCCGAGCCTCCACATCCATCGTCTATATATCAGGCAACAGCAGCTCCCGACTCGGTACACGGTACACAGCATATTTCTTTATCCTCTTCAAGCCCCTTGCATCACGAGCTCTCAAGCCTTCGAAGCTTCTTCAGCCACGCAGCCATGTCGTCTGGGTCGCATTTCTTCCCCCCCGCCGCCATCCCCCCACGATCAAGCTCCCACCGCATGTCCGACGTATCATCTCGAGACAAAGCCTCCCTTATGGGTATCTACGAAAACAATGGTCTGGCCAACCAGGAGAGGCTCCAGACAAATACCAACCTGTTTCGTGCACATACGCGGAACCAGTCTAGCCTCGACGGGACAAAATACAAGGACGGGAAATGGTCCGACGAAAATGAAAAGGTCATCATGGGCCCTTATGAATACATGCTTCAGCACCCTGGAAAGGACCTGCGACGGCAGATGATCCATGCTTTTGATGCGTGGTTGAAAGTCCCGCCCGAGAGTCTTACTATTATCAACAAGGTGATAGCTATGCTTCATACTGCTTCATTGTTGTGAGCGTCCTTAGGCTCTCCATATCGAAAGATACTAATTCCCTTGTCAGGATCGACGATGTCGAAGATAACTCCCTCCTCCGCCGAGGTACCCCAGTCGCTCATAGCATCTACGGCACTGCACAAACGATCAACTCGGCAAACTATGTGTACTTTCTCGCTCTTCAGGAAGTACAAAAGCTCAAGAGTTCGAACGCCATAGATATATACGCCCAGGAATTACTTAATCTACACCGGGGCCAAGGCATGGATCTGTTCTGGCGAGATACACTTACTTGTCCGAGTGAAGAGGAATACCTCGAGATGGTGGGGAACAAAACCGGAGGATTATTCCGCCTCGCCGTGAAATTAATGCAGGCCGAGAGCAGCTCGGGAAAGGACTGCGTGGCCCTTGTGAATGTCATGGGCCTAGTCTTTCAGATCTGCGATGACTACCTGAACCTCTCCAGCACACAATACACCAAAAACAAAGGCCTTTGTGAAGACCTCACGGAAGGCAAATTCTCATACCCTATTATCCATAGTATCCGCTCGGATCCCAGCAACCACCAGCTCATCAATATCCTCAGACAAAAGCCGAAAGATCACGACGTCAAACTCTACGCTCTCAAATACATGGAAAAAACTGGTAGTTTCGAGCACACGAAGAGGGTAGTCCAAGAGCTACGTACAAGGGCGTTGCGACTAATTGACGATATCGATGACAGCGGAAGCGGCAAGCAACCAGAAGGACACAACGATGGCTCGATGGTCCGAGCGATACTCGAAAAAATGACTGATTCGACACTGAAAGACACGCACAGTCCGATCGGCTGATGCCTCGCTTGCTTTTCTTCTACTTCTTGACAAGGTAGGCCTTGTCCGGCTTGGAGTATGGGTATTGTAGGGCGGTTTGACGTGAATATTTATTGAGATTACGAATCATTTGCTGCAATCCAATGTTCTCATGGATGGCTTTCTGCTACTTGCTATTATATACTGGATGAATCACGAATAACACAAAAAGCCAAAAGCCCCTGGGTATATTACTTTCTAGAACTGTTCTAGCTCTATAGCCACAAAATATCAGAATGATACCCCACAAACAAAACCACCTACATAACCACACAGCAAGCCTTCTCCAGCTTGCGGAACACCCGCGGTAGAATCGCATTGACCACCTGCTCGACCTGGTCCTGGTTTCCACCGTGCTGCTGTTGGTTGTGGTGCTGCTGTTGATGATGCGACCCACCGTGTCCTTGTCCTTGTCCCTGTCCATGCGACGGCTTCGAAGGCACCTGAGCCGCACCCCCAGTAAGATTCACATACATCCTCCCCTCATTCTCCTCCGTCGTATACTGCAGCCCTAATTCCTGACAGACCTGCTCCACACGCGGCTTGATCTTCTGCACATGGTTGGCAGAGTGATTTCCCTTTCCGACAATTCTAGAAACATAATCAGCCACCCACTCATCCAACTATCAAACCACCACCAATTATCAAACAACCCCACAAATCGAACAAAAAAGAAGACCAAAACATACACATGCAAATGATTCTGCCCATGACTCCTCGCATACTTAATCCTCTCCTCAAGGATATCCTCCGCCTCCTCAACAAACTGCCCATGAAGATCAATCGTGTCCTCGGCGACCCGTCCCGGGGCGTTATTCTCGCGGAAGATAAATTCCGACGCTTGTTTATTGTATTCATCCATTTTGCGCCCGTGGGCTTTGCCTTGCTCCGAGAGTTTTTTTGCGCCCGCGCCGTCGCCGCTTTGGTATGCTTCTTGGGACTAGAGTTATAATTAGTGAGTTTAGCGTTCTGGTTTCGAGGGGGGTCCGTTTGGGTATGTAGGGGTATGCGTATGCGTATGGGTGAGGGTAGTGGGGGGGGTAGAGAGGGTAATGCGCACGCGGTGGAAACAGTCCCCGCGCTTCGAGGCCTCTTGCCGAGCGAGGTCACGGAGTCGATCATATTCGGCTTCTGCGTCGTTGCTTTGGCTGTGGTTGAAGGCTGTTGGAGTTGAGGTTAGCAAATGTATCTCAACAAACAGGGGGTTTGGTTATGAACTTACCCCGAGGGCCCATATACGAGAGGTCGTGCATAGTAATCGTGATCGCGAGTAAAAATCGCGAGTCGATGCTATATATATATATATTTAAAGTATATGAATAAAGATGAGAATTGAGTCGAGAGTAAAGTGCAAGAATCAAAGATCGATTGAACCGGTCAGTTCAGGCTTGGGATCTTCGCTCTTAATTAATGGTGGAGCCAGCCACGATTTGGGCCCTTAGGGACCAGTGGCAGTGCCGCCAGTGCGGCTTCGGAGGAAATGTACCACGGGCCCTGGCCAACTTTCGTGTTCGTGAAGCTGAACCATGGGTACAATTGGACATTATATCCTTACTTTGAGGGTTTTCCTCACCTGAGATGGTTCTTGAAATATGGTGGTACCTCAATTTAAAAAAGCTTTGAATATCTAGGGATCTCGTCGGTCTCGAGTAGTATAAACTGATACAGCTACAGAGTATCGGGAAGGGTAGATGGCCGATACGGATCGATTGCGATGCCTGGCACCCTCAACCAAAGGCAAGAACCGTCAATCAACTCCCGAGGCCAATTGCTATGGGGTATCCTCGCGAGCTCCAACCGTCCCCTCCCCCTCTTCCAATATTTAAGGATCTTAAGCTCCCAACCTGTCGAATACCTACAGACGACATGCCCGATCTCACAGGAAACCCCGACGCCCACGGCCCGTCCCAGTTCACCGAGAGCCTCACAGGAACCTGTTTATGCGGGTCGATAAAAGTAACTATTCACGACCGCGAGCTCCTTACCTAGCGTCGAGGCCACATCTGCCACTGTTCCAACTGCCGCAAAGTATCCGGGAGCTATGCTGCCGCTAACTTGATCATCGCGGAAGAGAAAGTCGAAATTGAAGACCAGCAGGGCACGCTCACAAAGTTTGTCGATACTCAGACGGGGAGTGGGACGTTGCTGGATCGGTATTTCTGTAAATGTTGTGGGAAGTAAGTTGTCTACCTATGTACCTGCTTGTCTCGATGTATCATGGCGTGGAGTGGAAAGCACGTATGTTCCTTGATCTGACTTTGTTTTGTAGCCCAGTGAAATCAGTGACGCCTCGGTTGGAGGGAAAGGTCATCGTGAAGTTGGGGATGTTTCCGCGGATTGCGGCGCCTGAGTTTGAGACATTTGGGCTGCACCGGCATGACTGGCAGGGTGTTCATCCTGGTGTGACACAGTATAAGATCCAAGCCGGGGGGAAGAGCTGTAGGTGGTATAGAGAATGAAAAAGGGCGTTTTATCTTCAGCTCGATATCTTGGTCGGATTATTTGACGCTGGAGAGGTAGAAATCCATCCGCCAACAACCTTGGAAGAGTCCGCATTATATAAGAATGAAAGCGGCTTGGAGTCAGGTTAAGTTGTGAGGCGAAAAGGCATCCATGATCACTTCTGCAGACGAGCCTAAGTTCTAGATACTTGCGAAGGAAAAATTCAACACTGGGTCTGAGTCTGACTCGTAAAACTTGGAATCCTCCTCGTGCTTAGAGTCGTCTTTGTTGACTCCGAGTCTCCGGAGTCCGATTTCGTTCCTGGCTAAACCTTTTCTCCACTGTTTATTCTTCTAGTGGTCTTCTGTGCAGCGCGCTAACCTAGCTTAGTGGCTTGAAGAAATTGCCATACAGTTGTGTACGTCTAGAAAAGCTGGACTGATTAAAATCCGCAAGAGCCTCAGATCCAAGCGAGAACAGTAATGGCGCTCAGAATTCAAGCTGACTGAAAATCAGTAGGGTTGACTGAGAATATTTTCAGTCAGCTTGACTGACAATTGAGATGCGGTTACACAAAGCCAGCAACCTGTCGGATTGGCGGGAGCGGATGCAGGAGCCGCTGGTTTTAAAATCGGGGAACCGCTCAAACATCCACGGTTATATCATACTTGGGCCGGTGAAATGTATTCTGGTATACTCATGCAACCCCTGAATGATACCCTTCTCCGCACCGTTAGCAGATTACGCAGGCCTTCTCCTGGCTTGAAGAAACCGTCAATAATGTGCGGAGAAGACCAAGATCGACGGATTTGAGGTGGAGTATGGAGATTACCACGCGGTACGGAGTATCTTGCGCTTGAATCAGGAAGTCTTGACTCTTCAGGTTATCTGAGAGTCTACGGAGTACGGAGGAAGCTCTCTTCTGAGACTTTGATCTCTATTCTTGGAGAAACATGCCTTGAGTTCTGTATGATGAGTTTGACAACTGTGAATCAAGATCTAGAGCCTGGCCAAACAGATTCTTGGTCTGACCGTGTGGTAGGATGATGAAACACTGACTGGGCAGTGAGCATTGAGTAGTATCATAGACTCATAGTTTTCTTCAGTTCGTTGTAACTACGGAGTAGGGAATAATCCGGTTCCAGATCCTCTTCCTCTGTAGCTATCCAGTCTGAAGCTGATCTGCAACAGCCGGAGATTAAACCATGGTATGTCTGGTCAACCCTGATCCCCTTGAGGTATGTTCTACTCCTTGACAGTTTCAGACTGCCCACCTCATGTCAGTTGATTCTTTTATTCTATCTTATGCTGCTATATACTATGGTCAAGATTGTGTATTGGAGTGAAAATTGAATACCAGCTGGAATTACGTGCTGCTTAGTGGGCATTTCAAAGCTGGTTATTGGGCGCTGAAATTTTGGGTCTTAAGCACGTAGCCAATAAAAATGGGTAGGCTGTTGCAGTGCCCCACCCCCTTAATCCAGGTCCACCAGACGCTCTTCCAGAAAACAGAGTCTCACTGCAAGCTGAACACCACCAGATTCCCCCCCCTAACCTTGACTACTCAGGTTCTATCTACCAAGCTCTCGCTCTTCTCTCTTTCTTCCCGCTTCTCTGGGTTGCATACTCTATCAGCTCTTCTTTTCTTTTTCCTCCTCACAATCGCTCGTTGATTGCCTCGCGATTGCTGGTAATTCTTGCTCACTAATTTCCGCCTCCTTTCACCTTAATCAGACGTTCGCGGCGTCCTTTGATTTTTCCCCTTACTTCCACTCATAATATCCAACTTTGCAATCCATCCTCATTCCCGAAGCCTGGATCTATTACGTGAGTTCGTCCTGCCGATTCCTCTCAGCATGCTCTTATTGCCCTTCCACCCCGGCTTGCCGCCCTTGTCCCTTGACTTTGGCACCCTGTCCCTTGCTTTAACGCGGTCATTCTGGGTATAAAGCTTCGCGTACTAGGATTGCATGATTTTTTCCATTTGTCAACCGTGGCCCCTCGCAGGCCTCTCCCGTGCTTCTACCACGTTCAGAATAGCCTCGTTTCAGGATTCCCGTGCACGGATATTTCGCTGACACTCAGGCTCCCGACAGACTCCTATCCAACTTCACGTCGTTCACTCAGATCATACCTTTTCGAATCGAATACCGTCTATTCCGATCACTAAATATCTGCCAATATGGGTTGTGGAATGAGTACAGAGGATAAGGAGGGCAAGGCCCGCAACGAGGAGATTGAGAACCAGCTCAAGCGCGACAAGATGATGCAGAGAAATGAAATCAAGATGCTCTTGCTCGGTATGGTTTGTCTCGATACCAAATTTTGGACATCGCTAATACAACTTCAGGAGCCGGAGAGTCGGGCAAGTCCACAATTCTTAAGCAGATGAAGTTGATCCACGAGGGCGGCTACTCACGCGACGAGAGGGAATCGTTCAAAGAAATCATCTTCAGTAACACTGTCCAATCGATGCGCGTTATCTTGGAAGCCATGGAATCGCTAGAACTACCTTTGGATGACGCCCGTAACGAATATCACGTCCAGACCGTTTTCATGCAACCCGCACAAATTGAAGGTGACAGCCTGCCTCAGGAGGTTGGCAATGCCATCGGTGCCCTTTGGCTCGACTCCGGTGTGCAGGAGTGCTTCAAGCGTTCTCGTGAATACCAGCTGAACGACTCCGCCAAATAGTGAGTTATCTATGATTTGCATTATATTATATTATGGTCACAAGCTAATCAACATCAGCTACTTCGACTCAATGGAGCGCATCGCCCAGGCCGACTACCTTCCCACAGATCAGGATGTCCTTCGCTCCCGTGTCAAGACGACCGGTATCACCGAGACTACTTTCATCATCGGCGACCTGACCTACCGTATGTTCGACGTCGGTGGTCAACGTTCCGAGCGAAAGAAGTGGATTCACTGCTTCGAAAATGTGACTACTATCCTTTTCCTAGTCGCCATCTCCGAATATGACCAGCTGCTCTTTGAGGACGAGACCGTCAACCGTATGCAAGAAGCCCTCACTCTGTTCGACTCCATCTGCAACTCGCGCTGGTTCGTCAAGACCTCGATCATTCTCTTCCTGAACAAGATCGATCGCTTCAAGGAGAAGCTGCCTGTCAGCCCCATGAAGAACTACTTCCCTGACTACGAGGGTGGTGCTGACTACGCCGCTGCTTGCGACTACATCCTCAACCGCTTCGTGTCTCTCAACCAAGCCGAACAGAAGCAGATCTACACACACTTCACATGTGCCACGGACACAACGCAGATCCGATTCGTCATGGCAGCTGTAAATGGTAAGTTCAATCGTTCGCCGTCTTTAGTCCTTCAGTGCTAACACATTATCTACAGATATCATCATCCAAGAGAACCTGAGACTTTGTGGTCTGATTTAATGATCGGTATAGATTGATCGAGGGAGGATTACCCCGACGTTTAGACCGTGTTATGTGAATTGTTTTCTGCTTTTTTGTCATACCATTTCGCACGTCTCTTTGAAAGATCTTGGCGTCGAGACTTTCCTTGCATATTCTTTATAATTTTTTCTCTTCCTTTTCCTCTCAACAATTCCCTTTTGTCTTCCATTGTCTTGAGATGATATCTAGCCGCCTCTTTTTTTCAGCATTACCGATATCCACATGACAGAGCAGGGGGTCCCTTTTCTATTCCATTCTCCGCAGTCATTCGACTACCTTGTCTACCTACCATCGGTATGTTTAAGGCAGTCGATGCAACGGTTCTCTTCCTTTCCATTACTCGGAATGGCCCTTTTCTCCTATCTCCCTCGTTCCGACTTTTCTCTTCTCTTTCTCTCATGTCTCTCTGATTTCTGCGAAACCGGATATCCCACGTCTATCGAGGCCTTGTTTGTGCATTCGGTATAAAATCCATGAACCATGTGTGTAACCAGTCATATATTATGCATTTTCCTTTTTTTATTTCTTTTATCTCTCCCTCTCTTTTCCCCTTTTAGATTTCTGTCTGTCCGATTGGATCAGGACTGAGATAGTGAAAAAATCAGCCGCGGGACAGCTAGACAAGGTGCAAAGAATATCTCAAGTAGCAGGGTAAAGTGATGCATGGTAGGTTAGGATTGGAAAGATTCCAGAGTAACTACCATTCCATAATACCTCAAAAAATTGTCTCACAGTTTCCTTACTGCAGTCTTTTGGCACTCTGTACGTATCTATTAGACTGGATATAATAATTCCACATCCTGTAAACGCTATCAGAAGAACGAGATATAAGTCTATAGACTCTGGCTTGGATTTTGGAAAAGTAATCAGGCATACTGTTCACAAACCAACCATCTCGTGCGACTCATCGTTATCTCAGTGACTATACCCCAGTATGCATGCGTGGTGCATTGGGTACACTATAGCTACACAGTCTAGATCCTAAGAATCTGTAAGATAATGGCTCCTATTACTAGATAGCAGTCAAGATGTAAACAAAATAAACGCCCCGAAACACCCAACCAAACATGACTCCAATCCGCTAAATCGATCTACTGTAACTGTAACCGTAACCGTAAACTAGCTACTCCGCAGAGTACATACATACTGTACGTGCAGTGCAGTGAAACATGCAATGCGAGTGAGTAGTGGGTATCAATTCAATCAAAACCTCAACTTCGGCCCGACAAACACGATCAGGAAGGCCACGATCCAGAGGGCGAAGATCCATGCGTACAACATCATGCGGCCCCACCAGCCCTTCCCCTCTGTCATGCGCCGCAGCATGCCCATTCTTTTTTCGGCGGCGGCGAGGTTCCCTGTTGTGCGATCGAGACCTTCGGTGGCGCGGGAGAGGACGGATTTCTCGGCTTCGAGGGAGGATTGGAAGGCTTGGGATGAGTTCTTTAATTGCCTTGCGAGAGTGAGGAGGGAGTCTGTGAGGGTTTCTTGTTCGACGTTGTCGGCTGTAAAGTCGTCGGGGGATTCTGTTGACTGGGGAGGGTTTTTGGCGGGGTGGTGGGATGTTCCTGTCGCGGAGGCTCTTGCTGAGGTTGATGGTGTTGAAGGAACGTTGTGATGTCTGTTTCGGAGGGCTGTAGATGCGGATGCACTCACAGATGGCGTGGGCTTTGGTTTTGGATTTGGATCCGAGCTTGAACTTGGAGTCATTGTGCTCGTGGGCGCTTGTGTGGTCGTCGTAGAAGGTGCATCAGACTTCCGTACTGAGATATCATCTTCCGGCGCAGCCTCGTCAGCCGTACTCCCACCCTCCGGCGTCCCTAAGAGATCCTCCCCGTCTGCACCCGCTTCGTCTCCAGAATCACCATCCCATTCACTGCCATGCGACGAAGAGCGAAGTTCCACCTCGGACCGTATCTCATCGAGGACGCCCTGGAGCCGTTTCAGCGTTTGCCGATTTTGCGAAAGTGTAGTCTGGAGTTCATGGCGTCGGTCCACTGGTTTTATCTGCGGAAGGTTGCGCTCGAGAGATTGGAGGGTTGTACGGGCGTATTCTATGTTCTTAAAACAAAAAATGTTAATCGACCTTCAACTATGTATTCAGGAAAGCATCTAGATGCGTAGGCTATCGGGGATGTCTAGGCCGAACATACCGAGCTGACTCTCATCCGCTGATACTCCGATCGCTGTAAAGACGTGAGGTTGGAATTTGGCGAGAGGAGATTATGTTCGAGGCGACTGAGGAGTCTGGTGAGGTTGAGAGCGGGGAGATCGGAGGAGTCTGTGGTAGCTGGGTAGGTGGTGAGGGTCATCTTGATCAAGCTCTTGAGCTGTTCTGAGTTTTTGCTTGAGCGCAAACTGGGCTCTGCTTCTCGATCTTCCTTGTCTCCGGGGCGATTAAAGGAGGGGAAAGAGCGGCCGATAGGAGTTGGGCATTCACCTCATGGTTGCTTCTTGTTGTCTCCGTCTGTTGTCCTCCGCAGCCTATCGAAGGTCCGCTGATGACTAATCTCGCTGTACACCGTACCTGGGCAAGTATATCGATAGGCCTACGTTTGTTTGTATGCAAGGTATCTTTTTGTCCAGCTGTCAAACAGTCCATGGTCATGCCTGCAATTTGAAAGACAAATTAGAAATTTCGTCTCATTTCCCTGATTGCTGGGAGTCATCATTATCTAAAATCATCATTCATCGACAAACATAGACAAACAGACGCATAGGAGCTGCATCTTGTATGTGGTTTAAAAGAAAAAGAAAAAATAAGCCCTTCCAGAACAGAAATGGCGTCAACCGAGAACAAATGAAGGATTGGAGAATGGCTGATCAAAGGAGAGTAAAGGCAGCAAAGCGATGAGGCAAATCCCCTCAGGTGTAGATAAAATCAGATGCAAAACTGGAAGGCATGAAAGTTCAAGAAAAAAAAATTAGTTATATTCAATCACCCACCGTTTCCAAGTTCGAATACCCTCTTCGTCTGCGTCGTGTAAATACTCAACACGCTGCGTACGCTTCTGAACCGACTGGATTTCAGCGCAGTCCCGAGAACTAAGAACTCCCTGATCATCCGTTCCTGCACCTCGCTCAGTTGGGGGCGAGGTTGCCTGAGACGAATCATCAGCCTGTGTGGGAGAGCTCTCGATCCCGGAGGGGCTTCTATCACTGCGGTCTGTTCGCGATGCCACTGACGGCGAGTCATCGGAACTGGTAGAAGGCGAACTAGTCGGCTGACTGCTTTGACTCTCCTGCTGATACGCTTGTTCCATCCTATTTCTCCGCTCGTGGCTTATAACATCGGCCAAGAAGCCGCTTGAAGGCAAAGGCGATGAGTGAGATAGAGGCTGCAGAATATCACAGGTAGAAGGGAGGGGCGTATTTTCGTGAGTGTGTGCGGAATAAAATATATCTTCGCTTGCTGTACCAGATGACTGTTCGCCACCACTTTTCTCAGAGGGCGGATTCATTTGCCCCTCAAGAAGCATGTATTCCCTCCGCTGTCCACGCCTGATACGCCAAGCCAGCCCGAGGATGCAGGTTATGCAGATGGCCGGGTAAAAAATTCCAAATAGCAGAACCCGAGGATCTCTGAAAATGGTCGAATGATCATGCCCACAGAGCATCGTCTGTTCAATAGGCCAGTTCTATCCAGGCAGTGGTCGCCCGCAGTCTTCAATCGATCCAATAACACGGGTCGTCCTAAGCCTGACCCAATATTAGAAGTTCTGGTCGATGATAGCCGTAGAATGATATGCGTCGGGAAGTGAGCTTGACGCTGTATTGTCTTAATTGATGGTGAAGAATCCCGGATTTTGAATAGAGGTCAGAAATGGAAAGCAGCGGAGCGATGGGAAAGACTGCGAATATGTCCTCGAACTGATGGAAAAGAGCGGATAATATATGGAAGTGGTGTCGAAGGAGAATTATTCGAAACTAAATCCGTAACCAACTGCAACAAAAGGTGATTTGAGAAGGGAAATTGAATGCTCTAATAACGTTTCTACCTTTTCGTAGCTGGTGCAGATGGGCAACTCCAAATGCAGGGCCCATCCACAGATCCCAGCCGTAGTCTACTTGGAACTCATATTTGATCATTGCAGAGGAGGGGGCCCTCCGGTCCAGCTGTATCGTGATCAGCCACGAGAGCTTATGCAGGAGGTCGAGCCCGCGAGGACTCCATCGGAGGGGCAAGGGGCCCTGGGAATCCAAAGGAACATTCAAAAGCAGATGTTTTCAGCTGCCCGGATGATGCGCCACCACCCTCAGTCAGCGTTGGTGAGACTGGTCTGTGAGGGCAAAGTCCCACTAGTTCGTTAGGGGCGATTTGGTGGCATTTCATTTGCCAAAAGTGGGTTTAAGGCTGCCTATGCGGCTCGAACGCAGATAATCTCGCTTGACACAAATCAACAGGGATGAGTTACTCCGTAGGAGATAAATGGACGGTAAAGAGATGAGAGATAGATTCACCTTGTAGGAGGCAAAGCAGTAATGCCGAGGACCGGAAGAGAGAGCGGCTGCCCGATGTAGTAATTCAAATCCCGTGATCCAATTTCGCCTTTCTCGAATGCCTCGAATCAATTCAATTAATTCTTGTCTCCTCAAGACAGATCGATCTCGATTCGACCTTCTTCAAATCTTGCATTTGCCTTTCAGCTACGCCTTCGCCGGTGATCATCGCACAATACATCACGGAACCTTAATTTGTCACGATCAGCTCGCCATTCATTGCCTGTGCGGAGTACTTCGAGGCCTCCAAGGACGCCGTAAAACCCCATAACGCGCTTTAAAATCCCAAACCCCGCCTCATCGGCCTAAAATAGGCTGATATATCAACATCGAAAGGCATGGCCCACTACTCAATCCGCTCCAACCTGTCAAACTTCGGCTAAAATCCTGAGAGGCGCCAAACCCCTTGTTATTCGTGCCAATGGCATGACCATCCATGTACCTCGTCCTCTCGATTCCCTTCTCGCGAATCTAAGACTGAATCGGAACAGTTTTCCTTCGGCTTTCGTCAAAACTCTGCTGAGTATGGTTTATCGCGTCTGATTTGTTTGAGTTCTGGTTTGCCGCCTCACGAATCAGTAGGTGCATATCCAGCATCCTGTCATGAACTCAGGATCTTCGTCTGCTATCTCCTGGTAACCCAACAACCCGGTTGATCTGGATGCATGCTGTCGATCTCGAAAACTTACATATCAAATCTCGAACGCTTGTAGGTTCGCTCTTTTCGCCAATGAACGCTAAGAAAGCACTTTAGTACAAGAGCAGCGCCGAGAACAGGCTGTCGATCTTCTTTGTGGCACTTCAGAAGGTAGTCTACGTCGTACGGTCACTAATCATCCGTCAATAATGTAACATCCAATTCGAACGTTCGGCTACCCTATATCCGCAGTTAAAAAAGAAACATAGTAACATACAACAGCCAAAAGTATGGTCGTTCTCACCGGGCCTGTTGTTATGCTGTTGCCGCACTGCTTCAGTCGGCTTGCTGAACGTCATCCCGACAGCTAAATTCGACAGAGCTAAAACCGGACATGAAGCATCTTCTTATCACAACAAGTATACAAAAGCAAGTGGAAGACCTTGTTTCGCATATGTTGAGAGACACATCCGTCAGTTTCTGGTCAAAAATGGCTGGTACTGCCCCGAAGCCATGGAACTTACTGAGTGCATTTTGGGGCTGTGATCTACTTCTCAAAGCGCGTGATATCAGCCCGTCACATAGAATATATATATGGCTTGACACGCCATGTCATTCCTGGATAGGGTTCGAGGTGAAGACCAGCGCAACGAGAGTCTCAACTTTCTCTACACTAGATCTCTAGTTAGATCTTGCCGTACGGCGCAGCATCCTTGAGGCCAACCCTCGCCAGATGCATTACTCATCCTTCTCTAAACTCTGTAGATGCCGTTATGATCAGCGTGCGTGAACCTGAAAGGATTTGTGGATACATATGCCCCTTCTTTGTCGTTAGGGATCCACTAGCTAAAACACGCCTCCCCCAACTATGAATACCCACTAGGTATAGATACGTACACCCCAATCCCAATGGGACTTTCTTTCCTTTCTATTCATTTCATATTAATACCCTCTGTACCTCTTACCATGGCAACACCTAGTCAAAACAAGGGTCACTTCAAGATTCTTATCGCTGGCGGAAGCCTCGTTAGACCCCGAGAAACCCACCTCTTGGTTTCGGGCATGTCCAGGAGCTTGGACTGTGTTAGCTCGATGTCCTCGACCGGTGTGGCCGCCGCGCCCACTTCCACTCCCTCATTACCGCTGAGACGAGACGTCGTCTTGGCGCTATACAGACAGAGTACAATGACACTAGCCAACAACAACCCCACGGGCCCTAAGGGATTCGACAGTCGCTGGTCCTGGGTTTTTCTGTAAAGCGTGCGCTTGCGGTCATAAACGCGCTTTAACTGCACAGCGTGGTAAACCGCGTGGCGGTCGTCAGCCTCTATCTCTCGAGGACAACCACTTGAGCATCTGTGTTTCTATCAGACCCCTGGGCCGTCTCCAAGGAGGCTAGCGAAGAACACCATTTGCATTACCGATTACTCGATGAAGATAAAGATAGCCATACCGCGGTCCTATTAAGATTGTGGAAGGGCCATCTCCGCGACTGGCGCATCCATATTGATAAGAGTGATGAGCTAGAAGACTCATTTTTCTTCTTCACGGAATCCCCAGCAGCAGCACCAGCGGGAGAAGGAGAAGGAGGAAGAGACAGGCGCAACGATCCCTTTCTCGGTCTCAACCTCACCCTGTACCATCTCGTCTCACTCAGGCTATATGCGAACCTACGGCTGCTGGAGTACATGCAATGCTGCGGCTACTGCCAGAACGCGGACGGGGAGAAGGTGATCAGTGCATGAGTTGATTCCCCTCCAAGAGCTTCTTACTCCAACGGAGGTATTCGGATTGACAGAGTAATCTAACGGAGTCATACTACTACGGAGTAACGGGGGGCAATGCAGGCTCAACTTCAGATATTCCATCAGGACCGTCCGACCACCTGACCAGCATCGGTAGACTACGGGGTGCAGCACGGCATCTGAAATTCTAGACTCTAGACTCCGTAAAACAAACTTTTTATTATTTGAGCTAGAATGACATAGCCTGGCAGCCGGCTCTGTGTTCACGACGGACTATTGGGACAACTCTGAATTAATTCATAACTCGTCAACGCTAGTATTGCCAGGCTTTCTGCCAACAGAATAAGAGGTATCGTATATAACTTGCTTGGTTTCGCCCTAAGGCTACTCATCCTGAGTACGGCGGTGGTCCTGAGTACGGCGGTGCTCCTAAGTACGATTCACCACGTACAGGTGCAAGTTCAACATCGGCGTCTTCCTTCAATGGCCACGTCATACTTCGGGCAACTCTATATTACTAGTTAGTATTATCCTCTAAGCTTTAATCATCTACATTCAGTGATTACTTACCTTTTTGTCTATCTTTTTTTCCTGTAGTAGTAGATTCCAACGCAAAAAAGAATCAGAGCGAAGAAGATGGGGAAAAAGATAGCACAGAACTTGTTAAGATCAGCGTCCATGGCTCTCATTAAGGCGTCCCATTCTTCTTGGGTGTAAGTTGCCATAGTTGAACTAGCGAGGGTTGTAAAGGATTTCCTTTAAAGCATTAGCATTACTCGAACTAAAATCAAGTCATTCTAGATAATATCTAGATTAGAGAAGGAGGTCCAAACCTATAACTTGGCTGGGTAATCTATAGTCTCGAAAAACTAGACACGGCGGGGAAATATTGATAAAGAAAGGAAATCAGACCTCAGGAGCCCTGGAGGGGACTTCATAAATACTAGTTACCTTACATCTATAATGACTCAACAACTGAGTCACAACCTACCATGAGAGTTTTAAAAAACTTAAAGCTATCATATGTTTAGGACAGCGTCATTGGGAATTCAGAACACAAAATAGACTGACAGGGCAGGTTCAGTCAAAATGCTGGTCGGAAAGTCTGGCCAATACATAGGGACAGCTTGTGAACAAGATTTATCAACTTAAAAATCCCGTAGTATATGCGTGAACTTGTCATGATATCCCAGATATACTTTGAATAGAGGGATCGCACTTTGTGAGATCAGTAAGATTAGTGAGCGAACCATTCATATCATCCTGAATCCTGCATTTCCTGGAGGTTGATGTTCCCCTGTACATCCTCCTCAGTACAGATCCTTCGGAAACGTTCGAGTGTGATACAACTGGGGAATATACTTGAAATAAAAATGACATCGCCGCTGAACCACTGAAAAAAGTATGTCGGCCATCATCCCTGATACCGTTATACCTGCCTTTGCCTCTCCAAGAACCTGCTTCAGCTTTGGATATAATTTCCGGTCTTCCCGCTCCCCATGCCTCTAGTAACCATCGTAACCTGTTGACTCATTGAACCAAAGATTTATCATAGGGAGTGGAAATTTCTTCACTCCGCTTGATGAAATGGCTTTCATCTACCACCAGGCTTGACTTCATGTAAGCTAGCTCTGTAGTATCCGCATAATTTTCGTGACCACACCCTGTTAGTCCATTGTAGTGAATGCATATCCAGAACAAACCCCAGAAAAATGACTCGAGGTCATGCATGAATGAGTGTTGATCGCCAAATAGAGCCCCAGTAACCATGAAGGTCCTTGTACCGGCCTTTCCCTTAGCGCCAGACATATCCGTTGTTCTGATCGGGGACACAGTAGAACGGGGTTCAGAAAAGACTGAACGGGGTTTGGAATTCCCCCCAAGAAAAAAATTAAAGGGTGAAACGCCTGTTTGAAGAAGCAGTGAAACAGGGTATTGAGAGAGAAAATCAACAGAGCTCAAGCAAATGTTCAAGCTAGTGACTTGTAACTAGCCTATGTTGAACAAATGTCAACCTCAAATTTGTGACGGAGGATCCAACAATCCACTTGGTTTATAAAGCTGGTGATAGCTCTCCAATGTGGGCTTTTCATTTCTTATCTCGCTGTGCATTTTCGCCACACGCAGTCCGGATTGTCACTCTCTGATCAATATGGACCTTCTGGTCGGGCTGATGTGAACTTGCCACTGCAGAGCGTGGATTTCGGCAGCATCCTTGCTGCTGCTGCTGCAGCAGCGGACATCGAAGCCATGAAATGCCTCATCGGGGCCAATGCGGACGTTAATAAAAGGCTGAGTGTTGGAAGATATGGAAGCGCATTGGGTGCTGCATCTTTGATCGGAAAGAATGTGTTGAACTTCTGATGACCCTCAAGCTGGAAATTATGCGCTTTAGTGACGCTTTGCGGACTTAACGAGCGGCTGTCTCCGAGGAATATTTGATGTGTTTGATCTGGAAGATGAATCTCTGCAACAGGGAAAAGTTGAGGTGGCAGAATTATTTCTCGATAAAGCAACGGGTTGATCCTCCCATAGCAAATGAGATAAATTTCCTTGTTTTATAGTGTTGGTCAATGAACCCAAAAAGAACTGTTATTGTCTTCCCAACAAGCATCTTCTGAGTCACAGATCTTGTATTCTTTTGCAAGGAGATTTTGACCATATCAGGAACGGACTCGAAACAGCTGCGGTCTGGAAGTTTCGGCGTGGCAACAAGAACCTGCCCCTTCACCTGGACGTTTTCAGGGCTTTCCGAACAGTTTTTGACTGAAGCCCCGTCAGTCTATTCTGTGTTCTGAATCATGTTCAGCAGTGTGTCCCAATGACTCTGTCCTAAACATGTGCTAAAACTCTCATAGTAGGTTGTGACTCAGTTATTGAGTCACTATGGTTATAACGTAACTAGTATTTATAAAGTAAGTTCATTTTTCTAGTCCTTCTTTATCAACATTTTCCTGCTATGGCTTCTTTTTCAAGTCTTCAGGTTACCCAGCCAAGTTCTAGGTTTGGACCTCCTTCCCTAATCTGGATATTATCTAGAATGACTTGCTTTTGGTTCGAGTAATGCTAATACTTTGAAGGGAATCCTTTACAACCCTTGCTAGTCCTACTACGTCAACTATCTCCCAGGAAGACTGGGAAGCCAAAGACAGAGCTAAAACCAATTATCTTGGAAAGACTGCTGGTGTAGTATGGGGCTGTGCCTTTGGTCTCATACTTTTTATGGCTCTTATACATCTTGCAATCCGCTACTACAGAAAGAAAAAACAAAAGAGCGAAAGATAAGTAATCACTAATATATATAGATAGTTAAAGCTTATAGAAAAATACTAACTAGTAATATAGATTTGCCCGAAGTACAACATGGCCATTGAAGGAAGAAGCTGATATTGAACTTGCATCAGGCCTACCCCCGAGATCTTTAGAGATCCTGATCGCCGATTTGCTAACCACAAGCTTGATAATCTCCCCTCCTCTGTCAGACTCAGGACCTCCGCCGTACTCAGGATGAGTAGCCTTAGGGCAAATACTGTTGGCTGCTCGGTTGTTTGCTCTATTTGTTTCCTTACGTGATTGCTCATGTGATTAGTTGCTACATAGTCAATGTCAGGGTTGAACCTTGCAGAAAGTATAGTTTCCTAGTATAAAAAACCAGCTCCGCGGAAAATAAACATGCAGGAGCGGCAAAGAAAATCTGGAAAGCAAAGGAGTGAAGCCGAACCTGCCGCAGCGCGTAATGCAATGGAGAATGAATTTGGTGGAGGTATTTCACATATTCCACCTTCCTGGTCCCTGGTCCTGAGAAGCAAGCATTCCCAGATATCAGAGCCCCAGCAGCACGGTTAGCTGGGGTTGCACTGCTGTGCCCAAGGTTCTGATTGCTAGCCACAGTACCATACATCCATTCGGAACACCGGACCTCCTTTCCAACACTATCGTCATGACGTCCCATCAACGCCAACCCCCGAAGTCAGTAGGCTCAGTCACATCCAGCAAATCGTACAATTTTCTGCCGAAACTACCTCACCATGGCATCTGCTTCCGGGAAGCAGCTCGACGAATATCCCCCATTCTCGCCCTCGGTCGTGACCTTCGAGCGTCAGCTATTTCACTCAGATAGATCAGCTATATTCCTGGTCAGCATACAGGAAAATCAATATGTTCTTAAGATAGTAAGTCACCAGTAGTAACGGAATTTTGCTACTACCTAGTGCTAAAACTTCACAGCACCGCGGCCGTGGGCCCAAACTCCCGTACGAATCCCGGGACCGCAACACAAACCCCCACAGCTGCGAAAGAACAGCCTACAAACGCCTGCAACAGTGCGGCCTTTGCTCCCGCGGCCTGGTTCCCAAGTTCTACCGCAGTATTGAAGACCTCAATCCAACTCATTACGCACCCCACCTCTGGATGTTCGAAAAGGATGAGTACCCGCCCAAGGGTATAATTCTAGAATACATCCCCGGAATGACACGGATATACTACACAAATTACACAGAGAAGAGAATGAACAACCTCATGCATATCTTCAAGGAGATCCAGTCTGTGGGCGTGAACCACGATGACATCCACCCCTGAAACCTGATGGTATTTGAAGACGAGGTAGATCCCAAGCGGGAACGCGCGATGTGGATTGATTTCGACAGTGCGCAGACGTATGATCCCAACAATTTGACGGAGAGACAGAGGGAGTACATGGAATTCAATGTGGAGTTGATGGAAGAGATCGCAGACCTGGTGGTAAGTTCCGTTTTGCTGTGGCTTTAGAGGAGTGCCGGGCGGGACTGGCACTTCCTGTTGTTGGCTACCTACTATCATATTGAGTGGCATTACTGACGCTTGGGCTCTTTCCTTTAGAAAGCAGATGCCGAGGAAGGGGATTTGAATAAATCGGCTATGCTTTATTACTAGGTACCCAGGTGGAAGAAGGCTGGACTTTCGACAGCCGATTTTTCTAGATCTCCGCTTGGCACAATACGAAGGAGCCTTATCAGCTTGTTGACGAATATAAAAAAGCACGACCAGTCTGCTTTCCAGAGTTCAAGAAGGAAGGTGTGGTATGCTACCTACGAGGTGGTGAACCTAGCCGGAGGTATAAGTAGGTAGGTAGTGCGTCTTACGCCGTCTAATGCTACAATCAGATACCAAACCTCCTTCTCAACACGTTCGTACAAGTCCACTAAAACCCTTCTGCCTCAGATAACACTTTCAAGTTAGTTACAGCAAGAACTGCAACGCCTCCCACGCTAAGCCCTCCGGATCCTCCTCCGGAATGAAATGCCCACAGTCCAGACCCTTCCCCTGCACATCCTTCGCATACCTCATCCACACATCCACCGGACCCTCCTTCTTCTTCGTCTTCTCCTCCTTCATCGCCCCGGCGAAAGGCCCACTCTCGCCCCAAACAGCCAACTGCGGGACTTCAATCTTCTTTCCAGCCTCTAAGTCTTCTTCATCGTAGACCCGATCATAGAATACACCAGCCCGGTGATCCTCACATGTCGCACGGATATTCTCCTCCCGATTAACATACGCCTCATGGTATTTCTCGCGTATGGGGCGTGGTTGGTGATGTTCTCCAAAACACCCGCGGCAAAACAAGTTAAATCATTTTCAGCCGTCCAACTCGCCAGACTCCACTGAAGAAACTTCCTACCCCCCTCAACACCCAGGATCATCTAATCGGGGAGCGGAGCAGGCTGCGCTAGGAAGAGCCAATGATACCCCTTCATCGCAGCAGACGCATTCGCAAAGGATTTGAACATGTGTGCCGTCGGCACAATATCAGCCACAATGACCTTTTCTACACGCTCGGGCGAGTCAAACGCAAGGCGATACGCGACGCGCGCACCGCGGTCGTGACCTAGCACGTTGAATTTACCGCTGAATCCTAGTTGGTCCATGATAGAGAGACAGTCCTGCCCCATGAGGCGCTTTGTATAGCCGGAGCCATTTTCGCTTTGGGATACGGGCGGCGAGGTACCGTATCCGCGGAGGTCGATTAGGATTAGGGTGAAATGGGGGATGAGGAGTGGTGCAAGCCTGTGGATTTCGGCGTGTGTTTGGGGGAAGCCGTGGAGTAGTAGGAGGGGTGGTTTAGCCTTGTCGCTCTCGTTGTGTGCTGGGCTGACGCGCGTGAAGATGCGGGTGCCTGTGGGGGTCTCGAGGTATTGCGTGGAGTAGCCGGGGAAGAGGTCTGCTGGCATCTTGTCTGATGTTTCTATATGATGTGCTTGGTTTATTTGTTGTTTGTGAAATGTTGGAGGGGTGGTGATGTATGAGGTCATCTCGAGCGAGTGACGCCTTCTGCCGACATCTCCACATGCGCCCTAAGGCTAAAAGTCTGAGTTGGATAGACCATCTACCTGCGAAAGAATAGCATCCACTCCGGACTAGCGCCCTTGTACCATCTAGGAACGTATGGCTGACCTCGGGAGGGAGCCAAGCCCACCGGTAAGATCGTACATCTTATCACGCAGGTTTCCATGACGGTGTGAATATTTCTTGGGGGTCATCACAAATACGCTGGTCATTGGCTTGCATGCGGACATTACCCATAAAGGGCGCGTTTCGTGAGAGTCTGTTACGACTTTTCCTGGGTGTAAATCTCACGCCAGATCTGGTTTTATGTCTACTCGAGACTCCCGGGAGACTCTTCAGACAATCCCAAACATCTTTTGGTCTCCTGCACCTCCAAATCCGTGCAACCTGTAGAGATACCCACTGGAACATGCCCTGGCTACGCTCAAGCAGTTTTGCGAGGATATCGGGCTTTAGGCTTTCGAAAAACAATCTAGTTTCGACATAGACGTCGATCAAATTGAGGAGCTCAAGTCTCAAATGGATTGTGGGAAGCTGACAAGGGAGGACTTCGTTGCCTGGACTCGGTCAATTCTAGCACGCAATTTACTCTCAGGGAGAGTTACTACCTAATCTTTTGACTTGCAAAAGGAAATATCAACTTCTCACAGTTGCCGGAGAGGGGGGGCTCATTTCGCTCAAAGGCAACAACTCCCAGCCGTCCTCCAGCAGTTCCTCCAGCAGTCAATCCTCCGACAGGCCGGGCCATTTAACACAACCACTAGATCTCTTCAAAGATCCATCGAGATTAACAAAGCTCTCCAGGATCAGATCTCCCCATAATCTTTCGTCAATCCCCTGCCCTTGAGCCTCAAGTATGGACCGCGGAATTGATCGGTACTGGAGTGCGTCGATGCAGCCTTTCTGACCTAGGATAAGGCCTGATCGCCCGTTGGGAACGCATTCTTTGTCCACCACCCAAGCAATAAGGTCCATCCTAAACACTGAGTTAGTAAATTCGAGGGCGACTGAGATCTGAACGCGTGTGCCATCCGGGCTCTGGTAGTCTCTGTGGATAGTATCAGATAGGTGTGATTGAAACTGTTCATCTAGCAGGTCTTTCGTGATGATCGTGCTGGGAGCGCCGGTATCCCAGAGCATTTCGATGAGGCTGAGGTCACACTTGGGCATACCCGATTCCCAGTCAACGACAATGATCGTGGCGTTCCCGATGATACTTGCTAGTGTGCGTTCTGTGCACAGAGAAGGGAGTTTTAGGAGGAAAGGTTCTCTAAATGGAGGTTCATCCTCATCCAGGAACTTTTCTTTCAACAAGGCGCGGCGGTTGGGAGAGAGGGGTCGTGGAAGATCTTCAGGCTTCAGATTTCCCGGGGCACGAATCTGCCGGGTTGATGAGGAAGGTTGAGCCTTGTCGTACGCATGTTTGTTTTTCAGCGCCTGGAGTCTGAGGGCCTGTCGCCGAGCTGGGTTGGACGTCGGTAGTAAAACGCGGTCGGAAAGTCCACCAACACAGTCCAGCGTGGCACTCAGTCCTTGATGGTGCGTAAAATAGTTTGTGGGGAGAGTAACACGAAGCTCGCTGTGGTGACTGGTGACAGTCGAGATTGTGAGCGAGTTGGGTCAAAACTCAAAACCAAACTTGGCGGGTATCTTTCGGCCATCTCCATAGAAGGTGGGACGCCAGAGCAAATCAGAATATAGAATAATATTGTTGATCGTGGCGCTGGTGTTAGCGGGGGATCCACCAGGTAGGGGAGAGAAAAAGTGGACAGCCAAGAGGCTACGGCATACTAAAAAGACAAAACTGTAACAACATTTTTTAGAGTAAGTAGTCTATACACCGCTTAACCACCTACTTACTTACCACTTACTAGTAAAGGTCCTAGTTAATACTTGTACAACATACCCACGATTTCTTTTATCCACAGGAGATAAAATAGCCTCTGCTTCGACCTCTACCTAGATCTCTACTTCAACCTCTACCTAGACCTCTGCTTCGACCTCTGCTTCGACCTCTGCTTCGACCTCTGCTTCGACCTCTGCTTCGACCTCTGCTTCGACCTCTGCTTCGACCTCTGCTTCGACCTCTGCTTCGACCTCTGCTTCGACCTCTGCTTTGATCTCTGCTTCAACCTCTGCTTTGACCTCTGCCTAGATCTCTGCTTTAACCTCTACTTCGACCTCTACCTAGATCTCTGCTTCAACCTCTGCTTCGATCTCTGCTTCAACCTCTACTTCGACCTCTACCTAGATCTCTACTTCAACCTCTACCTAGACCTCTGCTTCGATCTCTGCTTCGACCTCTGCTTCTACCTCTGCTTCTACCTCTGCTTCTACCTCTGCTTCAACCTCTGCTTCGACCTCTGCCTAGATCTCTACTTCGACCTCCGCCTAGATCTCTACTTTAATCTCTACTTTAATCTCTACTTTAATCTCTACTTTAATCTCTACTTTAATCTCTACTTTAATCTCTACTTTAATCTCTACTTTAATCTCTACTTTAATCTCTACTTTAATCTCTA